>CAHIKZ030000001.1:6032500-6195000 GCA_903632075.3 Acanthosepion pharaonis
TGACTCGTAGTATATTTGTATTTCATATGATTTGATTGTATTTAATTAGAACACTAGAACTTTTGATACGACCTGCTTACCTGGAAGAATCGATTATCTCTGGCAAATACCTAAGGTTCGAAATTTGGTTACAGAAGTATTTCAAATACTGATTTTTAATGCCGGCATGATCTCCCCAACTTGGAAAGTTAGTCCAACACAATCTTCCAAGGCACAAACGCAGTGCTTAGTAAATATCAATTTAAAAACTTTGAATTAAATAAACATTAAACAAAAAAGTAATTATGGGATGGCATTGTTGCGGACTGGTGATTGTGTTTAAATTGATCAGAAGGAATTTCGAGGCCGTGTTCTAAAACATTCGTCCACAACAATTATTTAGAACAAATACTTGGAACAAATCGTGCAAATAAAGTTGAAAACAAGACAAAACTTGAATGCATAACAATAACATCAATTTATATACAATTTATACAAATATTCAAAGTTGTTCAAAGTTGCGTACCTTTATCTGCTTGAGAAAAATAGATTGTTAGTTACTGATACTTGTTATGTAGTGAGAAATATCACTTTGAAAGTATAGTAAGTGAAATTTGAGAAATGTTCTAGAGAGAGATAGAGTGTGCCCGAAGGTTGCTGAGTCAGAGAATATTTTTGCGCGGCAAAGTCAGAGTTTTGACTGGCGTGGAGTTGATGGGCATCTCTCTAGGTGTGGAGGCCTGACTGTCTAAAGTTGGTAATTGTCTTTAACGTCTGGTCAGCAATGACTAAGACGGGAGTCGGTGAAGGTTACATCTTGGCGCTTGGTAACTACTACCCGAAAGGTTCACACGTGTTCGGTTTTTATAATGGCTGAGTGGCTCCCAGCATATGAGCGGGAAAACAGATTGGTCGCGTGCAGGCGGTTTGATTGGTCGGAACTGACCAATCAGCAAGCCAGATTGAAGGTGATTGACCAATGAATACTTGTTATATTGTCTGTAAGTAGAATTTGGCTTACCTTATAGGAAGAGTGCATTTCCTACAAAGAGGTAAGGCTGGTTGTGTTGTGGGAGATTCCACAGCATAAAGCTTATTAGCAGTTACACAAATGTAGTATTGAATGACATATAAAACACCACCTACATATATATTTAATATTACAGTCTTATTTTTTCATTAAATGTTCACTCAATACAAGGCCCAACAAAGGTAGAGTCTTACAGAATAAGTTTGTGTGAACGTGATAAAAGGGGACTAAGTGAAGCTTATCGGGATATGTAGGAGATAAATGGTTGATCCCAGATTTGAAGAGGTAAAATTTCAGTGATTGGGAAAACATCCTCTCAGGAGCCGGTTCTACAAAGTAGCTGTTTTTGGAAAGAAACTGTCTGAATAGAGCTACAATTTTACATTGGAATACGAAGGGGATGTGGATGATTCGACTCTGTGCCTGTCGTATGCCGGGTGCTAGATTTAAAGGTTTGAACAGGTGGAACTAAGGAATGTAGCTCGTCTGAACATTTGCTGTGGAAATAGCGATAATGTAATTATAGGCCTGTAACGTTTCGATGGAATTAAAATACAGGGTGTGATGGATAAATTGTCGCCATCTTTATTTTTAATTTCGAGCATGTGTATTGTTTATTTTTGATTTTGTTGGCTGCACAGTGCAGTAGGGTCAGTTGGGAACCGTCTGTAAAAAAAAAATGACGCAATTCACGCCGCCACAAATTTAGAAACGGTATGCTGTATTGCTTGGCATTCGCACCGGAAGCTTCAATACGAACATTTCAATGTGTATGGGTTTCAATCTGAGGACAGTGCAGAGGATTCGGAAAAAAAGTTGGATGAGTCTAATGGTGATTATGATGGTGTTTGGAGTGATCACTACTGATGGCGATGTTATGCCTCCATTCATTTTCCCCACAAAGTCTAAGACTCTACACAGAGGCTTACATCAAATGCCCTGAGGAGATAGTTTTGCCCTATGTCAGAAGGGTGGCTACTGGAAGAGACTATATCTTGCAACAGGACTCTGTACCATGCCACAAAAGCAGGAGAATCCAGTCATAGCTGTCAGACAATTTCTGCAACCACATCACCTCTTACATCTGGCCACATAACTCCCCAGACTGCAACCCTCTTGATTATGGAGTACAATTGAACGGGAGACCAACAAAAATCCTTGCAACATCAAAGATGAACTGAAAGCAAGGATTATGGCAGCATTCACCAACTTAAACAAGTAGACCGTCCAGAAGAGTTGCAGGAGATTTTGTAGTCGTCTGGAGTCGGTGGTTGAAGCCAATGACGATTTTATTGAATACATTTACTTTTTAGTATTTCAAGCTATTTTTGTGTCATTTTGTTAAATATATCTGTTAAAATGAGATGTCAGTGTTATTTTCATTTTTGCGAAATTTACACAAAAGTTTATCCATCGCACCCTGTATATATATAAATACTAGTAATACAATAAATACACAAAAATAGTAAGAGGCGTAAGACAAGGATGAGTCTTCTCACCGGACCTATTCAAACTTTATACTGAAGTAATACTGAATGAATAATAGGATTTATTATTGGGGTCCACAATTTTAACAACATTAGATATGCAGATGACACTGTTAATAGCATACATAGAAAGCAAACTATAGGAACTCCTACATAATGTACTAAAGGAAAAGGAGAAGAAATGAGATGATACAATTTATGATTGTTAACAAAAGAAAAAGCCAAACATACGAATTACAAATTGGAGATACTAAAATTAAACACGTGCAAAAATTTAAATGTTTAGTAAGTATTTTAACAGAGGATTAAAAATGTGGCACCGAAATTCGAAGAGCGCATTGGGATAGCGAAATATGCCTTCCAAAAGCTAAGCAAAGTATTAAGAATCGGGAAATTTTCATTGGGAAAAAGGAAAAGAGTACTGAATTCTTATGCAATATCGGTACTCCTATATGGCAGATATGGCTAGATCATCTCATCACAGATGGAGAAGGGACTCTGGGCAACAGAGATGTGATTCTACAGAAGGATGCTGAGTATACCATGAGCTGAACACGTAAGCAACGACTAAGTTTTTACTAAAAATGGAAACTATAAGGACACTTATACGTAGAATCATAGAGAAACAAGTGAAATTTCTAGGGAACATAATGAAGAAAGAGGGCTTGGAAAATTTGATACCCACAGGACATATTTAAGGCAAGAGGGTTAGAGGAAAAATGCAAATAAGCTAGACAACAAGCCTTTGTAAATATTTGATAGAACAGGGATTAGGAAATATAGCGAAAGGACAAGCTAGAACCTACAACAAATAGGAAGTTGCGGAGAGTCATCATCGACCACGCCCTGAAGGGACACGGTACAACGTTTATAAAATTACGCTGGAAAAAGAAAATACTTTTCGTAATTGAACTTGTTTTTCTTTTTTTATTATTTCTTACGAAATGAGGAACACACAAATATCAGTTCGCAAAAACCAAACTCTGGAGGTTAAAGCCATGTTCATTTATAGGTTTTTAAATATAGGTACTTTGAGGTTATGAGACTCTTGAACTGGTTGAAGGTGATCTATGACGTTAAAAGGTTTGCACTATAGACGTAAACAAAATTATATAAGCAAGTAAAAGAAAATGAAACGTTTTGTTTATTCCTCGTTGGGGCAATGAACCTATTAAAAATATACAAAAGAGACTTCTGGCCCATTTTATTGTGGGCGGAGTTCTAGATTGCATAAGATCTGTTATGCAATACAGACACTTGTCTGGGAACGCAAACAAGTTATAATTTACGTTTCTTGACAGTTACACAGATCTATCTATCTATCTATCTATCTATCTATCTAGTTAGCTATCCTATATATATATATATATATATATATATATATATATATATATATATATCGCAGTTGAACGTTAATTTTCTACAAGACTGAAAAAAACATACAATTATATTTCGTTTCATATTGGCTTGGGAAGAAAATACATAGAAGGAAGCATTGTTTTTTATTGGTCGTTGGAATACACACACACACACACACACACACACATACACACATATATATATATATATATATATATGAAAGTTTCTCAGAGTTAACCTGTAGAAAAACAATATTTATAAATATAAATAACAATAGGAAAACTGTAGTAGATGCCGACGCGTTTCGTCCAATGTGGAAAACGAAATGAATTTATTTAAACAAAGTAACTACTAATAACAAAAAAAAACAAAATGTCCTTAGCAACGGGAAGAATTTAGAGAACGCTATTTTCATACTGTTAACTGAAAAATAGGTCAATTACTAAATTCAACCACAATTTTGATTTTAAAAAATGCTACACTCATATAATAAAAGTGCTCCACTCATATAAAAAGAAAATAACTCACTCAGAAGGAAAATCCTCGAGAGTGCCGCCATTCAATATGACCCAAATATTAATTTACGTCCAGGCTTTTTCCCTATTCCACCTTTCTTAACAGAATTACTACTCCCAAACAAACGTACATAATAATATCGTGAAATCAAAAGAAAATTGTTGAATCACAGCAACACAGCAATAATAACAATATCTTCACACGTGACAGTAATTGACGTAAAACTACCAAATGTTCTATGTATCCTAGCGCTTTCGGCTAATCTATATCAAGGATGTTTTTATCTAAATATGCAGATTTATATATATATATATATATATATATATATATATATATATATATATATGTATCTATAGGGATAGGAAAGTATTTTAAAATTCTAAAGACGGTCAGCACGTTGTGGCCTTTTTTTTATAGTTACGTGTAAGGCACAGTTGAGCGGGAGACTAAGAAAACTCCTTGTAACACCAATGATGAACTGAGGGCAAGGATTATGGCTGCATTCAACAACTTAAACAAAGAGACCGACCAGAAGAATTGCAGGAGATTTTCCGGAGTCGTCTTTATGCCGTGGTTGAAGTCATTGTCGATTTTACTGAATGAATTTAGTCTTTAATATTTCAATATATTTTTATATAATTTTGTTAAATAATATACCTCTTAAAATGATATCTCATTGTTATTTACATTTTTGCGTAATTTAGACAGCAATTTATCCATGGCGCCCGGTGTATATATATATATATATATATATATATATATATATATATGAAGAAATATAGTTTTAAGGTGTGCTATATTTATGGGATAAAGTGCTCAAAATCAGAGATAGAGCGTATGTAAATATAAAAGTGAACATTGAAGTCAACACTCAGAGGCGAAAGCTGTTTCATGCCTGATGCAATCGACAAGTGGCGAGTTGTTTTTTCTCGTCTATTTATAAAGAGTCGAGGAAAATAAACAACACTCGTGGCCTGACGATTGCATATAGCATGAAATGGCCTGTCGCCTCTGAGTGTTGACTTCAATGTTCACTCATGTATATATATGCGTGTCGATCGATCGATCGAGAGAGAGAGAGAGAGAGAGAGAGAGAGAGAGAGTTGACTGAGAAAGCAAACTGCATTTACGACTAGTTATAGTCAGGATCTCTAGATTGCATATTTTCGATTGATTTACCTTTTTATTAACTTATATGTTTCAATTATGTTTTCTCTCTCTATTTTGAGGATATTTTTCGTCCGTGTACTTTTCTTTGGTTCTAATTTCCAGTATTTGGAATTATTTTAGTATACTTTTTGATTATGGGATTTTTTTCGTGAATTTTGATCATGAGTCTAAGGTAGCGTAGCAGGAATTTGTTTCCAAATCTGCATTTGGAAGTAAGCGCTAATCATTTGTTTAGGAGTTTACCTCATTCTAGAATGGTAATTGTTGTTCCCCTTTAGTTAAAAATTAAATCTTTTTGAGGTGGTTTTTGGTCTGGCGATCACATTGAGGTGAGAAACTGACAGTCATCATATATAAGTTTTGCTGTTATAACCTTTTTAGGTTCTATCAAGCCATATTGCTTTGGGTTTGCTTTCATGGCGTTTTGTTCTCTTCCGTCGTCCATATTATAACGTTCCCAGATTGTTTAGACTATATATCGAATTCCATAAACATCTGACTGGAAACAATAAGAATATTTCCCACACCCATTCCGTTTTCAATCGCCATCTTTTCCCCTTAACCTCACAATTTTCTCTTTTATCACCTCTTTCCTTTCATATCATAGACATCATTAATCGTTACTCTTTTGACTGTTACCCTCTACTGTGAGTAGCGCTCAATCATTGCATTGGGGGAAATTTAGCAAAATAAAATCTCAAATCGAAAATACAGGGGAATGCGATCTAGTGTCATGGTTAGCGGTTCGGAATGCGAAATGGAAGAGCCGAGATCGAATTAACGGTTGGGTTCGTTACAATGACATATGCGCAAATACCCTTCGGAAAGGTATGTATACATCTCTTCTAGCCTCAAATATGAGTTGAATTGTAGGACAGACTGGTTCCTATAGCCTTGGTTGGTAACCAGTCTATTGCAGAAGGAAACGGAAACCTACTGCGGGAAAATCATCTGCCTCGTCAGTCATGAATCGAAAGAGACATGAACACCCAATCGTGTATCACGTACGGCACTTAACTGACTTATATTCATTCTTACTCTCTTGTTTCCGGAAACTCTAATAGGTTCACATACTATCAACTAATATTACTCAACGCAACTATTATTATTATTATTATTATTATTATTATTATTATTATTATTATCGTAGTAGTACCATGTCTTCAAAAATTATAAAATTATAAAACCAACAGATAAAGGACTCTTCTCAAAAGGAAGTCTTAAACAATATTTAATCGGAAAGTCGCTCAAACGTACATACTATAGGGTCATCTCTACATACACACCTGCATCCTTCCGCTTCTTATTTTTGTAGAACCCAGTCTTAAAAATCATTATCATTAAGTTCTTTGGTAGACACCTTACCAAACAAAAAGAACTTCTAACAAACTGTAAATGGCGCTGCCAAAGCAATATATAATGTAAAGGGAACACAACATATTCTCTCACTTTTTCTCTTTCTTTTCCCTACAGAATGCCTTAGAAATAGGACGTGATTTGTTTCCTTCGAGGGAGTGGGGGGTGCCATTTCACCCAAGTGAATCTCGTGTCGCATTGTTAGGCACAGTGGAGTAATGGATAGCGGCTCCGATTCTCGTCGAATCCATTACTTCCACTTACGTGCTAATACCACTGGAGAAAGGCATGAATCTTCTTTTTCTCCCCCCAGCTATGGGTTAATAGCAGGACAGACTGGGATGGCAACTGGTCTACCGCAGAAAGAAATGGCAACCTACTGCGGAAAAAAATCTGCCTCATCAGTCATGTATCGAAAGATACATGATCGCCTAAACGTGTATCACGCAAGGCACATAACTGACCCAGACGTAAGCTTACTAGACTACACGCTGACATATCTCATCATTATATCAAACCAACAGATAAAGGACTCTTCTCAAGAGGAAATCTTAAGCAATATTTAATCGGAATCTCACTCACACATACGTAGTATAGGGACATCTCTATATACACGCCAAAAGTTCGTAAACACTTGCAAAAATTGAAATTTTACTCGTCAAGTAATATACAAAAACAACAAAAATTATTCCTCAAAATAAAGACCATCATTTTCCAAGACTTTCTGCCATCGATCTGCAAGCTTTCGGATCTGGTGAAAGTACCATTCAGCTGGCTTCGAATCAAAGAATTCTTGACACGCTTCCTCGACTTCATCAAACGAGTCGAAACGGCGGCCCTTCAGAAAGTGTTGCATTGAACGGAAAAGGCCGTCATCTGATGGAGCACAGTCAGGACTGTAGGCTGGATGTGGCAGAACCTCAACGCCGTCCAGCTCTTCAAACTTGTCTTTGGTCTTCCTGGCGGTGTGTGGCTTGGCATTGGCCTGCTGCATCAAAGCGCGCTTTCGGTTGATCAGAGCCGGGTACTTTTGCTTCAACTTTTCGTAGACCCGCTCCAGTTGCTGACAGTAAAGTTCGGCACTGATGGCACGACCATTCGGAACCAACTCAAAATGCACGATTCCTTCAAAGTTCCACCAAACGCACAACATGACTTTCTTGCCGAATCGATCTTGTTTTGGAACCGACGGCGTCTCTTGCCCTTTCTGAACCCATCGCTTGTCTCGATTGTGCTGGATTGTGTTGCATAAAAATTCAATTTTTCGCAAGTGTTTACGAACTTTTGGGACAACCTAATATGTTGTGTAACTGTGGGTATATTCATTCTTGGGATGTGCTATGTGTTGCCATGGATAACAGCTAGGCGTTAGAAATCGGAGAGCCGAGTTCGAATTCCGGTCGGGTTCGTTACAATCACTTACGCGCAAATAACCTTGGGAAAGGTATGAATTCATTTCTACTCCCATCAGCTATGGGTCTTATAGTTTTAGTTGGCAAACCAGTCTACCGCAGAAAGAAACGGCAACCTAATGCGGGAAAATCTGCCTAGTCAGTCATTAATGGAAAGAGACATTCAAGCGTGTATCACGTTTAGGTTGAATAGCAACACCGACTGGGCCCTATAGCCTTGGCTGGAAACCACTCTACCATAAAAAGAAAGGGCGACCTAATTCGGTAAAATCTTCTGCCTAGTCGGTCATTAATCGCAAGAGACATGATCACCCAAGCATGTATAATGTATGACACTCAACTGTCTTAATTTACCCAAATATAAAATAATTGCGGTGTTTACAATAATTTTATGAAATCGGCTTCTGTCGTTTAATCAGTCGATCAATTTATGGCGTATATGTGCATATGAATATTTCTTACTCATTATGTAGCGATAAACACAAACATATTCAACCGTATAGAAAGAGAAATGATTAGAAAACAGTAAAAGATTTTACTAAGGTCTCTTTACTTCAGGACAAAGTCACAGAATAAACCAAACTGCGTTATTTCGAATCACGAGAGAATGGCTTGAGGTATCAGCTTGCATTTCTATAATTTCATAACAAGGAGTGTAGGCACATAAATAAACAAAAACTACTAAACCATTCAGGCTTGTCAATTACACACCTGACTTTTATCTATTTTCGAAAAATGCCATATAATCAGATTTTAAAAGAATGTCAAAATGTTAATAAATCAAAAACAAACTTCTTTTATGAAAACACCACCCCTGTTAACAAATAAACGTTGCTCCACACTTGTTACTCTTATAGGAGAAGGGGCGTTTATTTTATTTTTAGGAGTTTTTCCGACCCTCCAGTTTATTAATTGATTAATTTCGCACTTTTTAATGCTTTAAACGAGTTACCGATTTTCCTTTTATTATGACACACGTCGTTTAGAGAAACACTTGCACGTTCCGACTATTAAGCCACCCCCATCTTATGCACCTAACAGAAATTTTTTCTTCACCCAGCCCAGAGCCTAAGATTTATTCGTTTATTAAGGAGTGAGAAAGTGATTGAATTAAAAAGGATGAATACGAGTCAAAAAATATTTTTTTTAATCATTTCACCCCAAGCAAGAAACTGGAGCCACTAAGACACAAGAAGTTACTGAGTATAAAAGAATAAGTAAAAGACAGAAAGATCATTAAGGAGCAAGAACAATATACAAGAAAAGTAATCAAGAAGGCAGTGGATAATGATTGATATTGCATTTAAATTCTTGAAGATTAAATTTGTCTGGAAAGCATGGAGTCGAAAGGGAGTCCACAAGAGAGAAGTGCGAGAAAAATCACTACTACTTACTTGTAACGGCATTCACCCGAGGTGGGTTGAGCCGGCTCCAATATTGGATTTTCATGGGAATTTGGAATTCACAAGCGGTCCCCAACCCGCATGTATAGCACATGAGATTTGATTCTAGTGGCGAAGGTTTCGTACAGGACCATCCACACTTTTTGAAGGGCCGATTACAGAGACCTGGTGCACTACGTGCCACAAGGTCCCCAAAGGTTTTGAATTCAGAGTTTTCCTTCTCCTAGACCAGTTGCCATCCAAGGTTATAGAACCCATTCTGTCCTGCTATTTACCCATAGCTGGAGGGAGAAGAAGAGGATTCACACATTTCCCAAGGGTATTAGCACGTAAGTGAATGTAATGGATTCGACTGGAATTCGAACTCGGCTCTCCGATTCCTCAATCCAAGCCGCTATCCATTACTCCACCGTGCCTCCAAATCACTGTTAGCATAGAACTTACAGTTACATCTAGCCAGTTTAATTGTGGATTGATGAAATCTTGTTACTAATCTTTTTGGTACTGCGCTTAAATTTATAAAGTCTAGGTACCATAGCGAAGAGCTCATCTGAACAATTACTTTAGTGAATTAGTGGCTTTACTACTTTGCCGGGTGAAATAAATAAACAAAACTGGCCTTTAACTTTCAATCTCTAAAAAAAAAAAGCAAGCAAGCTGGTAACTGTTCATTATTACCAAGTCGACTCTGAATTTTTTGTTGTCTCGATGAACGGTTGTACTCTCAAAGATGTTCCTTGCTTTGAACGTCTGTTGGGTTTCGCTCCAGGCCTCAACTGGAATCGCTAAATACGCTGTTAAAATGATCGGCTTCTTGTATAATGCTCCAGAATGTACCTTACTTCTGCCATGCTTTAACTTTAAAAGAGTTAGATCAAACCAAAAAAATGGAGTATTGCTGTTATGTCTGAGCTTCTAAATTTTCAGCCTTAAAAGAGTTCGGAATCGTTTACACAGCCTTGTGAGTGATGACATTTCTCACCTTACACCCCCTTTCCCAGAGACGCATCATAGCAGACCTTCCATGAGAAACGTTCAGACGAATTCCATTATTTAGTGCCACTAGTTCAGACCTTTACAGCCAAGACACTGCTACATTCACAGGTTTGTATCAGCCAGATTCCACCTCCCCGTATTCCGTTCGTCAGAAGGACGTTCCATTAAGAAAGCTTCTTCTAAGAACCGTTACTTTGCAGAACAGACTCTCGTGTAGATCATAACCTCTTCAAATCTAGGGTCAATCTATTCTCCATATCATCATAATCTTCATTTCATACTTCCAACTCTAATGTTCATATCACGTACCTCATTCAGTAACCCTTTACCTTGGATGACTCTTGAGCCTTATATTAGCTAAAGGTTACTTTTAACGAAGCTATATTGTTTTCGGCCTATTTATAGCAGACCGCTACTTATTAAAAACGATAACTGCCATGAAAAGTTTTGTATCGTCGAAGTGAATAATACACAAAAAAGAATGAGCGATTAATATATTTATTCAGCACCAGTATCCAGTGCTAACGGATACATGCAAAAAACACAGAACAATAAGTTACAAAACAATTAAGACAACTTACAAGGAATAGAGGAGGGTCAAATTGTGTATAAGCCAAACGAAGTAAGATCAGTTCGAATATTAATCAGCTTAGTTTCAACTTATTAATCAACTGTTGAAGTCCTTAATCTAGACTATTTAAGGTTATGAGACAGGCCATCTGGTAGAATTCTGGAGTGGTTCTAGCTACTTTACAACAAAAAGTAAGAGAAAATAAGAAATAAGAGTCTAATAATAATGTCTGAAATGAAGTCGAAATTTTTCTCTCGTCAATATAAATTCTTTTTTTTCTACTGTCATATAATTAAGTCACGATAGACTATTTAATTCTCTACTGGTAAAGGATTATGTTTGCAAATTTGTGTGACTTTGTTCAGTTTTTCGAGCAAGTGAAGAAGAGGTTCGATGCTACAGAAGGATGCTAAGGATATCATGGACCGAGCATGTGAGCAACGATGACGTCTTAGAGAGGATGCAAACTAGGAGCATGCTTATACTTAACATCAGGAAGAGGCAGCTGAAGTTTCTGTGACACATAACGAGGAAGGAGGAACTGGAGAATCTGATATTTACGGGTAGAATAGAGGGAAAGAGAGACAAGGGAAAACAACGCGTGATATATCTGGATGACTGGGGGGAGGAAAGCAGAGAGCAGGAACCTGTTGAGAGCTGCAAGAGATAGAGGGGGTGGAGAGCTATGATCGTCTACGTCCTTAAAAGGCATGCACATAAAAAGAAAGATACAAGCATACGGATAGAAAATGAGTTCAGGCAAAAATAGAAAGGAGTGTAAAACAAGGATGTGATGTCTCACCGGACTTATTCAACTTATAGAGACAGACAATACTGAAAAATTATTATTGGTAGCCAAAATCTAAACAACGTCATATATACAGATGACACAGTACTGATAGTAGACACAGGAAGAAAACTACAAAAACGTCTACAGAAGGTAGTGAAGGAAAGCGAGAAGAAAGAATTAAATATTACCTGGAAGAAGACAAAATATATGGTTGTTAGAAAAGGATGGATCCGAAGTGCGAATTGTAAATCGGAGATACCAAATCGAACAAGTGCGAAAATTTAAACATCTAGGAAGTGTTTTAACAGAAACAGAAAGTGTGACACTGAAATCCAAAGGCACATTTGGATAGCCAAAGATGCATTCCAAAAGCTAAGCAGAGTATTAAGAGATAGAAAAGCATCGATAGATCATCCTTTCAAATCTACAAATCACTTCAAATCTACAAATCAACCAATCGCCCTTGCATGGAATATTGCTGCCATATATGGTCTGGAGCCCCTTCTGTTTGCCTCGGGGTACTTGATAAGATCCAGAGACGGATATGCAATATAATTGGCCCTGATCTGGCATCTCACCTGCAGTCGCTCTCTCACTGTCTTTTTTTACAAATACTTTCATGGTAATTGCTCCGATGAGCTGTTTTCACTGGTTCCAAGACTTCGCGAATTCAAGCGTCCTACGAGGCTGGCATCCCGTTCTCACCCTTTCACAGTTGAAACTGTTAAATGTTGCCGCCTCTTCTACTCCAATAGCTTCATATCTCGCACCTTTCACCTGTGGAATTCCCTCCCCTATTCCTGTTTCCCTGAGAGCTATAATCTCCAACTATTCAAATGTAATGTCAATCGACATCTCCAGTTGCCTTGATCTATCCACTATCCCTCTCCTCATCCTTTTCTATCATTCATGCTCCTCCAAACTCTGTAACTTTTTGCGTCCTGGCTCCAAATCCTCTGATAACCTCCTGTTGGCGTCCAAGACTCAAAGATGAAGAAGAGACTTCAATAGCCGGTTTACCCCCTTGCGGGTGAAATAGGGGTGAAATGCTTAAAAAAAGTACTAAACTGTTATGTGATATCTGACCTCCTGTATGGCAGTAAGTGGCGGGCAATTGACTCAAAGATGAAGAAGAGACTTGAAGCAATAGAAATGCGGTTCTACAGAAGAATTCTGAGGATAATATAGGCCGAATAAGTGAGCAACGACGAAGTTCTAGAGAAAATGGAAACAAAAAGGAAACTTATAGTTAACATCAGGAAGAGACAGCTGAAATTTCTAGGTCACATAATGAGGAAACCGGACTTGGAAAATCTCATACCCACAGGACAGATTGAAAGCAAGATGGATAGAGGAAATCAACGCATAGCATACTTAGTTGGCTTGACTAAATGAATAGCGGAACATGGTTCGGAAGAAATAACAAAAAAACATAATTTATTAAGATCTACAAAGGACAGGAAATTGTGGAGGGCCATGATCACCTACGTCTTAAGGGATCATGGCACATAAAGAAGAAGATTAATATATATATTAATACGTCTGTGTAAATGATTTCTTGATAGTCCTACCGAAAAATTTCCGCCATCAAAAATATTTACGTATATATATATATTAACTTTTTACTATGCATCTTCGTCCCCGATCCGCCATTCTAGACACATTAGGCAGTTTATTAGTTGTTTCCCGCCGCTTCTCCTTCTTTTTCCAAGCCCACTTTCCTCATAATGTGTCACAGAAATGTCATCTAATATGCTTCTAGTTCCCATTTTCTTCAAAACTTTCAAGTTGCTCACATGTTCCGACGATAGTATTCTCAGCATCCATCGACAGAACCACAATATATATATATATATATATATATATATATATATATATATATATATATATATATATATATATATATACTAGCATCATGGCCCAGCGTTGCCCGTGCTTGATTAAAAAATCGTACGACTCATACAGCAATCGCTATCACTTGAATATTTTTTGCCCTTCCTTTTCTTTTAAAGGAGTGCCCTTTGCCGTGCTGATGTTGCTACATGCCTTACTTCTTGCCTATCTCACACTGCGAATTTTTTCTAACCTCTATACTAAACATTAAATCTGTTACGAAAAAAGAACTAAACAAAATGAACACAAAACGATCAGCTTTAAAAAAGGACTCGTAATTGGAAAAACCGAATGAAAAAAATTGTTAACAACAAATACTTTTCACACCCAACCCAGTTTTGCGGAATCAGAATCATTTATTTTTTTTTTTTTTGCATGCTAGCATGCTGACGAATGCAGCTAATTTTTTTTTTTTTTTTTTTGCATGCTAGCATGCTAGTTAACATTCGTGTCATTCAGCTGTTGACTCTCACGCTAGCCAATAGAATCTTCCTGAAAGTCGGTCTTGGAGCATGTGCATGTAAATTTTGGTGCAAATCCGTCGAAAATTGCGGCCGTGCATTCGTTACACACACACACACACACACACACACACACACACACACACACACACATACAAACATCCTGCCTTATATATATATATATATATAATATTTAACAATACATTTGCTTCCCATCCTTCCCTATAATTTACTATACAATTTTCTTCCCCCCATCCTTCACTATATTTACAAGACACCCTTCCTTAAATTTACGTTACATTTGCTTTTCTTTTCTACTTTTCTTTATACATTTACGATACACTTGCTTTCTTTTTTTCTCTTGTTCTCTTCACTCTTCTCCTTCTTTTTATTCTTCCTCCTCCTTACCCCCCCCTCCTTTCTATGACACTCAACATTATGCGTTTGACCGTGGTGCGTTTGTTTATTTATTTATTTTTGAAAAATAATAAGGTAGCATTATTGGTATTTTTTTAAAAATAAAGTGTTTGATGGCCAGTTGATAGAATTAGCCTGATGATACCGTAAGGTCGAAACCAAGGTCGCGTATTCTAATTTTTAAAGTTTATATATATATATATATATATTATAAATTAATTGATTTAAAATATGTTTTTTTCGCTACACAGTTCCAACCATGTTTCAAAAATAGAAGCTAAAAACCCCGAATTTAATTTTGCAATTAAATTAAAAGCATTAGTTCCATTTCATCTTCAAGCGAATTTTTCTTATATCTTACTGTTCTTTCTTTATATATATATATATATATATATATATATATATATATAATCTTTTTTGTGACATGTTCTTTCAGGAAGTGGGCTATCATGGCCCTCCACAACATCCTGTTCCTTATAGCTGTAATCGAACTTTAACTCTTCCTCCTAGCTCTGCCGCCCACTTGCAAAAACCCATTAGGTAGGTTACTCGTTGTTTCCTTCTACCATTACTTATTTCATTATGTTGTATATGGCGAACGAATTTTTTTTTCTTCGTATGAATTCGAATCCTCGTCGTCAAGTGTTGTAGGCGAACGAAAGTTTTTCTTCCTCCGTATGTTCGAATCCTAGTCGCCAAGTGTTGTAGAGTAGTTTCACAGTAGAGGCTTTTATTTAACTAAGTCGGTCCTAAAATAGGTTCGACGTACAAAACGTTAGGAACTTGATATAATAGGTAATGACGCAGTAATCTAGTTGTGGTGGCTGGTACTTTAATATCCGACTAACGGTCGCCCGACATCGACTGACTGACCAACTCACTGAGAGTATTTAGTCACCACCCCCACGAGGGCATCATGTGGCACAAGGCCGGTTTAACGTGCGATCTCCGAGCCCGTGGGCTCGGCCAAAAATATGCCCATTGAACTCATTTACCTCCCCGAAAGAGAATCCGCTCTTCGGCGTAGCCTCGTTCGTGTTCCTCCCCGCCCGAAGGCAGAGAGTTCAATCGGTCAGCTGGTCGTCCGACTTGAGACTGAACTCAGACCAACTCACTGAGCGACTGCCGACTGCTACTACTCCTACTTATTATAGGTGGGAGAGTCTATTAACAATAGAATAGGTGTGTTCCATTATAACACAATATGTCCCGTAAGTGTTAAATTTTCCAAGCCCCCTTTGTTCATAATGTGATGTAGAAATTTCAACTGTTTTTTTTTCTGATTTTAAAGCTTCATGTAATCTAGAATAAAACAAGAAAAATCTTTTTAGTGTTGTTATCGTGGTGTTGACACCACCGCCAAAAGTCTAATTGGTGCGTTTAAGCCTAAACAGTCATATATAGTGAACGTGTCTTTAGCGGGAAGACCATGCCACCCATCATTTCGTGTATTGTCCTTTAGCCGAGAAACTTTGATATATTTTGAAACGCGACACGGAAAAAATAAAAGCTGTGGCCACGGTTGACGAAATATCGTGAGAAACAGACTAGAAGTTAGGTTTTGTTTCCATAAACAATATGAACGACAAAGCAGTCAACTGGAAGAAGTTAATACTGTCGACGAAGCGTAAGGAGAAAGAAAGGCGTGAGATGCCGCGATGGCCAGCTTAAAGGGCGAGATGGTAACTAGAGAGGAGGAAATGAACAAGGACAGCTCGGAAGTGATTTTTTTTTATTAGCTGTTATCGAATTTCAACCCGCAGTTATGGACTGAGTACCATACTGGATATGATTCACTTCCTCATACAAAGAGTTCAAATTCGTAAATGGCAGGAGAAAGATAAAAAATCTTCAATACAGAGCTAAAGATATACTCAAAATTGTTATGAATACAAAAGCAAAATTTCTAGAAGCTTCTTGCTTTGATTTATCATCATTATTTATTCAGTTAGCGCATTTTGCGGCGCTGTGGTCACCATTCCTTTCCATCTCACATTTACGGTTCATGGTGACATTCAATGCAGAATAGTGCAATAATTACCTGTCCCTACACTCAGAAGTAAAAGAGGCAAGACCTACAAGGCAGCACGCGGTTTGAATTCTAGACAGGTTGCGATAGGCTACAGGTCCCATTCTTGTTAAGAGATTCATACCTTTTCCAAGGCATGTAAGTGAATGCAATGAGCTAGACTGGAATTAGAACTCCCATTCCTCAACCCGAGACGCTAACCATTACTCTACCATGCCTTTCATCGCTTTGCTTCAGTTTTTTTTTTCTTTTTTTTTTTTTAAATCTGGGATGTACGCCCCGTGTGATCCAGAGTGTGATTAGAAAGGATTGTTTTAATTTTATTATATTCAAAGTTTTCCCCTTATGTCTCAAATCTGCAAATGATTCTTCTTTGGGTATCCATATTCCCATCTACGTATCCTGTCCCTTCACGGGGTGGAAAGCATGGGTAGCCATGATTGATCTTGGGATTGACAGCAGAGTCGTCTCTGCTGTCTTCTCCACATAGATTTTATTGAGACACCAACTCTGTTTAGCGAACCGCTGACTCATCAACAGATTCCCGCCTTTTGTCGGATCTTATTTTCCATCCTCCAGAACTACTAACCACATTTCTTATCCCCAATAAAATGAAACCGAGAAACCGGTTTAGTTGCCGACCATCCGATAAAACACACACACACACACAGACGCACACACAGAGACGCACGCGCACACACACACACACACACACACACACACATATATATATATATATATATTAGGAAATGGATTAAATCCGAAATATTGTTATTTTTAATTTACTTTACTTGAACGTTATTTTTTATGGATATTCGAGTAGATGTTTTTTTTTTTTTTTTTTTTTAATTAAACAGTATTTTTTATCCAACTTCAACTACCAGCTTGAATAAACGACAAATCTTGTCGGAAAAAATATACGTCCTCAATAAATTAAAAATAAAATGTCGGATTTAATCCATTTCTTAAAATGAATTCTGTTTGTTTACATTAGCATACGAAACAGGAAAGATATGGATGTTTCAAGAATCGACAGAGATTGTGTGCTCAAAAACACTCTTCAGACTTTGTTTGACCGTAAGTCCTACGTGGCCGAGCGGTTAGGCTGTTATGCGGTTATGCCAAAGGACTTATTTTTTCTAACAATATTTCTCGAATATTTAGGTTGGATATAAAATACTGTTTAATTAAAAATCTGCATCTACTCGTATATGAGTATCCATAAAAAATAACGTTTAAAACAAAATATATATATAAATATATATATATATATATATATATATATATATATATATAACCTTTGCATTAGTTTTGTGTGAATAATTCATGTATTTGTAAATTGATTGCACGTTTATTGTAATTTAAATAACCGATCCATGTGCGTCTTTTTTGGTTAATAAGTGCGACATTACTGTAATTATTGAACAATATAGTTCATGCCACTTTGACAGTAAAATTTACCAGTAAAATAATTTGTTCATTACCATATTTGGTATAAACGCAAACATTTTAAAAAAGAAATTCAAAAATCAAACTCAGCGTTGCATTGGCGCGTTCAAAAACCAATATCTCATTTTCAATAGCATTTCGGATACAATACACATATATTTTCGATGTCCTCTTATTACTAAGAGAAAAAACAAGAACAACATCTATTATATACCTGAAGATGTCTGTATGAACAGACGAAAGCTTGTGTAAAATAACAACTAATACGGCAGAAATTTATATGAACAAGGATCAATTCATTCATAACGGATCTAAGGTTTTTGTGTACTATTTGAATTATTTGCGAGATGGATGTCTCGCCATTTAAAATCATTAACCTTTGCATTAGTTTTGTGTGAATAATTCATGTATATATATATATATATATATATATATATATATATATATATATATATATATATATTGTGTGCATAAGCTGTTAAGTATTTAGCTGAAATACAATTCAACGAAATGCATATTAACCAAGATTTTTTTTTATAATACAATAATGAATATCCTTTAGACAGAGCTACACACACTAAATATTACAAACTATATATAGGCGTTCAAGTCGTCTGAAGATCGTGAGAGCGTGAAACCTGAGTAACGACTTGGACTGTCCTTTGTTAAATGTTCACGTTGTGAATTGTTTTTTGCTCTGTCAAGATAATCTGGGCGTTGGGCTTTTTATTGCGTAGGTAAGTGTTTGCCTTTTGTTCTTTTATTTCTTTCCTTATTCGGGATTTTTTTTTTGTCTAAATTGTTAGGTCTTCTGGGAAGTGTCTATTGGTTACACTAACACAATTGATTTTTCTTTAGTAGTAGTAGTAGTAGTAGTAGTATATATATATATGTGTGTGTTCGTGTGCATGTGTGTATGTGTAAAGCGCAAAAATTAAGCAAGCATTATGTGGTTGCCTTGGACTGGGCTAAGGGTTAGCGAGACCGTCTGAACGACCATTACTACTGAGTAATGATTTCGATCCTCATTGGGTAACACAAATATGCGGCCTTGGGCCAAAAGTAAGATAAACCTTGTCTACAACAGCATAAGTGTCCACGTTGTCTACATTTTCAATATGACATCAAGTCTATGTAGTCTGCCGGAGCTCATCCCTCTTCAAGCTAGTTTTCGAATATAGATTTTTCCTCCTCCATGACTGGTTACCATCTCAAGGAACGAGATCTCAGTTAGCCTTGCTATTTAATCTATAGAAGAGAAGTGATAGATTCACACCTTCACCGAGAGTATTTGTACGAAATTTATCGCAAGGAGTTTTGTCGGAATTCGAACTTGGATCGCCGATTTCTTTACCCCATTCGCTAACCGTTATATTTCACGCACATGCAGTTTCTGTATATTAAGCAATGCATATTGCCCGTCCCCGGAGATTTATTTCTAACATGTCGGATACTCTTTTAGATTAAGCGCATTGCACGCATAATTAAAAAACGGCATCTATTTATTGTTATTTTGAATCATGGGGAATAACATACATTGCTTGCGATAAAATTGTAAACATTTTCTCTCATAGTCTTCTGATCTTTTGAATGGGTGAAGTTATTTTTTTCCTTCTTTGTGCTGTATCCCCTCAGTAGCTCTTACCAATATTTGTCTTTTCACTATCTTTCTCACGCCCTATTTTGCCCTCCATTCATATAAACTTGTTAAGGTAGGCTACCACTTGTTTTTCTCTCTTTTTACCTTCAATATATCCTGTTATTCTCAAATTTTCCAAGCTCTCTTATTCGAGAAATTTCAACTGTCTATGTCTGTTAGTCAGTTCAGTGCTATACATGATACACTCTTGGGCGATCATGACACTTTCAACTCATGACTGACTAAACAGAGGATTTCCCCGCAGTAAGTTGCCTTTTCTTTCTGCAATAGAATGGTTGATAACCAAGGCAATACAGTCTGTCCTGCTATTCAGCTCATAGCTGGAGTTATTTGAGATAGATTTATCCCTTTCCCAAGGGTATTTGCGCGTAAAAGAATGTAAGAAACCCGAATGAATTTAGAACGAATTATCCATCACCCAACACCGATCAGCTGAGACAACATCAAAGATTTTAGAGTTGAATTTAGATGGCTTATCCCAATTTCGCACTAATACCTTTAAAGAAAGCACGAATCAAAAGTTCTGTGTCCTTTGTCCTATCGCTAGACCATGACCATGATCTTATCATTATCACGCCATGAATACAAAAAAAGAAAAAAAAAAGGTGAGGCAAATTTAAATTATCTTGCCTCATATTGACAGTGTAATGGCTCCTATATCCATTTTTATTATTGATAAATATAGTCTAGCAAATGATTACCCTTGAAACATATCTTTAAGCGTAAAGTAATGAAATTAGTAGCTTTTATCACTAGGCCGCTGAATATTCTAAAGTTAACAACCCTATTCACGGAGATCAGTAAAAAAAAAAAAAAAAAACATGTAACGTTCGTACATTCTAAGGTGAAATATTTGTTTTGAATAAAGTTCTTTCTTTCTTTTTATGTGTCATATCCTTTCAGGACGTAGGCGATCATGGCTCTCCACCTCCTTCTATCCCTTGCAGCTCTCAACAAATTCCTTTCCTCTGCTTCCCCACGCAGACCACGTTGTCATCCACTTGCTTAAGCCCGCCAGGTATGTCAGGCGTTGTTTTCCCTAGGCTCTCTTTTCCTCTATTCGACCCGTGAATATCAGATTCTCCAGGTCCTCCTTCCACATTATGTGTTCCAGAAACATCAGCTGCTTCTTCCTGATGTTAAGCATAATCCTCCTCCTTGTTCGAAACCTCTCTAAGACCTCATCGTTGCTCACACGCTCGGGCCATGATATTTTTAGCATCCTTCTGTAGAACCACATCTCTGTAGCCTGGAGTTTCTTTATCTTTGAGGAAATCGTCCAATATTCGCTGCCGTAAAGAAGGACAGATGTCGCGTAACAGTTCAGTATTCTTTTCTTTGTTACCAAAGAAATCCTCCTGTCTTGCACTACTCTGCCCAGCTTTTGAAATATTTCCTTGGCCATCCCAATAAGTCTACGGATCTCAGTGATGCACTTACCGTCCTCTGTCAAGACGCTTCCCAGATATTTAAACTTCCGCGGCTGCATGATTCTAGTGTTTACGACCTGCAGATCGCATTTCGGGCTCATCCTCTTACTGACGACAATGCACACTGTCTTCTTGTAGTTTATGCTTAGTCCTTTCTTCTCATCTGAATTCTGTTGAATCTGTAACATAATATCGTCGTTGCTGAGAAGGAAAATGAGTCATTAGAATCTCAGGAAATGTATTGTTGTCCGAAGTCAAGAAATACACATATATATACATACACATAAGCAGTGTTTACTTCTCTTTCTTCATATAAGCCAACAGAAGAGCATCCATTAATTTTGCTTACAACAGACTGATGTAACAATGTTGACCAAAATTCGGTTCGATGTAAATGTCAAGGCAAGCGTCTTTTTTTCGGGCGATGTAAATATAAAATAGGACACTGAGGTAAAAAAAAAAAAACGAGAGTCTGTTTCATGCTTCAGTTCATATCTATATATCTATCGCCTAAAAATTGCGTTCAAGTATGAAACAGGCTGTCACCAATCAGTGTTGACCTCAGTGTTCACACACACACACACACACAGAAATATATTTGTATATATGAAGAAATATAGTTTTAAGGTGTACTATATTTATGGGATAAAGTACTCAATATATATATATATATATATATATATATATATATATATATATATATATATATATTATTATTATTATTAGTAGTAATCTTATAAGTATAAGAAACTATACTCATTCAGAAAACCTTCGGTGTCTTGATTTGCAAATAATCAAACCAATACCAAAGGGGAAAAAAGGTGTAAAAAAAGAAAGAACCAAGAACATGTACGTTAGCCGAAAATAATCGTCCAGCATGCAAGTTCAAAGCCCAAAAAAAAAAAAAACCGATGCGAGTACGCAAAATAACGAAATAAAGTGTTCAATACAATAAGTAGAGCAGACCTACTTAAACTGAGAGAGCCAGACAACCTACTGATGTTTTTTTAGCGGATCGTCAGAGAAGGCTGGCTTCCTGACGATCCGCTAAGGTGAAATCGTGGTAGGTTGTTTGGCTTTTAGGTTTAACTATATATATATATATATATATATATATATATATATATATATATATATATATATACAGGTGTCCCAAAATAATGTATACACTCTTTAAATATTAATAGTTAATAATACATTACCGTCATGTGAGAACTTATATGGATGAAAAAATGCAAAACAGATGGATTGGAAGAAGAGGGACTGTTGAATACCCACCTAGATCACCAGGTTTGACATCCTTGGATTTCGTTTTGTGGGGTTTCTAAAATACAAAGTTTACAGCAGGAAACCTAAAACAATTGCTAAAATGAGAGTAGCAATTGAAGAAGAATGTGTTAAAATACCAGAGGAAATGATACTGGACGTTTATAGGTCCATTTCTTTAAGATATGAAAAGTGTATTGAACAGAACGGCAACCAGTTTGAGCACTTGATGTGAACTCATCATTATATGAATATTCTGCCATTGCCCCAAATAGCTTTTATTTTATTAAAGTTAACTTTCGATGTTTTTTGTATATTTTACTCTGAAATTCTTTAAATATGTATTCTTTCTCTTGTATTAATCTTATTTACAAGTCAAAATACATAAATTATAACGATTCAAAGAGTGTATATCTTATTTTGGGACACCCTATATATTATTCTTTCCCCTTTTCCTTCTCATTGCACATTTTCTAGTGTTTTAATTTAAATCTCCCGTGGAAGCCTGATGAGCATGAGCGAAACCGGTTTCATTAAATACGACTGACAAGGTACTGCGGTTAGGTATTTTTATTTACTTTCCGTGTTGGCTGCCAGGTCATATAATTTAATAATTGTGCATTTGGGTAGCAATCCCTCTTAAAAAAACTGTATTTTTGTTGATGATTTTTGATAGATTTTTGTGTTTGGAAATTCTTTTGAAATTTTGAAGAATATTTTTCTTATTTTTGTTTTTATTGCATTGTTATAGGGTGGGTTAAACCAGGTTATGTTTCTTTTTTTATTGTGTTTGGTTTGTCTTTATTTGTATATTCTAGTTTGTTCGAATAGCCGCTATTACTTAAAGGCTGTTTAATATACTTTTTTTGTTTTCGTTGAATGGAATTTGTTGATATTCTTTTGTTCATAGACATAAGTATTACAATAATGAGAAATTATTCTATTATTATAAGTTTGGCCCTTTTACCCCCTGTAGACGGGTACTTTAGCTAGTTTATATATAATGCGTTGTCAATGTTATTTCACATACTTACGTTTTGTTTCCCTCTCGTCTGAGTTTCTTATATACCAATTGCATGTGTGTGCATAACATACACACAAGTAATGAGAAACCCAAACATTTTCCGGAAGATAGCCAGCATTACACATAGATAGATAGTGCGTATGTGTTTTGATCTATCTATCTATCTATCTATCTCAGTCTGCTTCTACATATTTATCGCAATCTGTCTGTCTGTCTGTCTCTCTCTCTCTATATATATATATATCTTCTACTTATCTATCACAATCCGTTTCTTTCTATCTAAATGTATTTCTATCTATCTAAATCTGTTTCCTTCTCTCTGTCTATCTATCTATGTTTCTTTCTATCTATCTAAATCTTTTTCTATCTATCTAAATCTGTTTCTTTCTATCTATCTATCTAAATCTGTTTCTTTCTATCTATCTATCTATCTATCTAAATCTGTTTCTTTCTATCTATCTATCTATGTTTCTATCTATCTATCTATCTATCTAAATCTGTTTCTTTCTATCTATCTATATCTGTTTCTATCTATCTATATCTGTTTCTATCTATCTATATCTGTTTCTATCTATCTATCTATCTATATATGTTTCTTTCTATCTATATCTGTATCTATCTATCTATATCTGTTTCTTTCTATCTATATCTGTATCTATCTATCTATCTAAATCTGTTTCTATCTATCTATCTATCTAAATCTGTTTCTATCTATCTATCTATCTAAATCTGTTTCTATCTATCTATCTATCTAAATCTGTTCTATCTATCTATCTATCTAAATCTGTTTCTATCTATCTAAATCTGTTTCTATCTATCTATCTAAATCTGTTTCTATCTATCTATCTATCTAAATCTGTTTCTATCTATCTATCTATTGTATGCATGCAGACGTATTAATTATACATACGCATAAATACAAATCTGTCGTTGGGTCTGTCTATCTGTCAAATGCTTAGAAATGGAATTTATGGTCTTTTGTAGACATTCCCAACTGAAGTCATTTCGCTGAAAATCACGTGACATGTCAGCCGATAATCATGGGAAAAAGAAAGAGAAAAAGAACAAGAATGTCTCAGAAGAAGAGAGAACCGAAAGGAAATTAGGTGGGAGGGTGTTGAAAGAGTTCGAAGAAAAGATGGCATATAATGAAAGCAGAAAGAAGAGGAAGAAAAACAAGAGTGAAAGGAAAGCCGAAGAAGCAATAGAAAGAAGGAATGAGAGAAAGGTAGAGTTAAAAAGAAAGAAAAGATATGAGAGTGAGCGAGAAACAGAGGGAGAGATAGATAATCAAGAATAAAATAAAATCGTAGAATAAAATCGTAGAAGGCAAAATTCAGACTACTCTTTTGATTTCTGGCATTCTATTTGAAATAAAATACGTTAAAAATTTAGAAATTAAAAAGCATTAAACAAATGATAATTACAAAATATATCCTTTTAATTAATTCATATACTTAATAAGCAACCATTAAAACATCTCTCACGTATTGTTCAATGGGTTTGAACCCTACCTTATAGTAACTGATCTGCATAATGATACTGTGTAAAAAATATATGTAAAAAACACCGTTTAATTTACGTCAGAAGGATGTCGAAATGCGCGGGAAATATTCCCACGACAAAGAGATAGACGCAAATATGCATGTTATCGTAGCCAAAAGCTCAGCGTACAACCGTTTACAAACACATACACATATTTATATTTCGAAATGCACAAAAAGAAATTATTTATAAATAACCCAACAAACATGCTACACACATAACTTTTAAGTACGCAATACAAACTGCCAGAAACGTATACACATTAAATGAATACTTACGTCAGAGCAGTCTTGCTTGGGAATACATTCCTCTTTGCAAGCAAATACTCAGTTACATGTTTATGTACATTAGATGCCCAATATATACATAAATATAAGTATATATATTTACTATACTATACTCCCTCTATATATATATATATATATATATATATATATATATATATATATATATATATATATATATATATATATAGAGAGAGAGAGAGAGAGAGATAGATAGATAGATGTCACATGGTGGACTCTCCCGTTGTATTCGACAAGCAGATGAGTTTCTAGGAACCGAAAGCCCAGGTACCACATGATTTGATTATAGTGGTGAAGGCTTTGTGCAGAACCAACCACACTTTTCGAAGGGCCGAATACAGACTTATATATATATATATATATATATATATATATATATGCAGGCAACTAAAAACCAAACCGATTGTAATAAAATGTGATCATTTATTTTGCGCTGTAATATTTGCTTTATATATTACAAGACATTAGTTCTACCCTGTAAAGTTTGTTAATAAGTCCAGAAAAAGCAATGGGCGAAGCGAGTTCAAATTCCGTTTGAGGTCGTAGGAGTGACACTATTGTCCTTGGGGAAACCATGAATCCGCAAGCCGATTAAAGGTCGAGTCAAGGGATTACCGCCTGCTGCTTTTATCTGGTAACCGAGTAACAACCTGTCGACTGTTACTTGGAGGGACGATACGCGTTACCGAGTAAAACTCATTGACCTGCATAATGTTCTGAGGAACACCAGCATGGTATCCCGGCAGTCTACAGGATCATGGCACAATCTGATTTGATTCTGAGAGTAAGAAAGTAACACACACACACACACACACACACGTATATATATATATATATATATATATTTCTAAAGAAAGGGATGGATTTTATTATTTAAACGTTACTTTTAGTGAATACACGTATTTGAGTAGACTCTCCGTTTATTTATTTATATATATATATATATATATATATATATATATATATATATATATATATATATATAAAGTGTGTATGTGTGTGTGTGTGTATGACTAATTTTTCATTTATTTTGTTTAAACGTTATTTTTGATGGATACTCATATTAAAGTAGAAGCTTTTTTTTTTTTTTAATTCAACAGTATTTTTTATTCAACAAAAAATAATTTTAGGAAATGTATCAAGTCCAACATATAGTTATTTTTAATTTTTAATTTATTTTGTTTAAACATTACTTTTATGTTTTATGAATATGTCCTGAAGATGGTCTATTAGACCGAAACGTCCGACGTTGACATTATATTAACATTAATACAGCATAATTGCATATTAGGATTTTTGTTTGTTTTTACGTATATTTTTCTTCATATATATATATATATATATATATATATATATATATATATATATATATATATATTTTTTTTTTATAAACAGGATTAAACGTTAAGGTTACCCGGTGGGCATGTAGGTACGAGTCCAGCCGGAGAACGCCTATTTTTCTGTCAAGATTTCTCGAATACTGAGGCCAGCAGATGTAGTTGGATAAAAAATACTGTTTAATTTAAAAAAAAAAAAGAAGGAGCTTCTACTCGAATATGAGTATCCATCAAAAAGTAACATTTAAACAAAATAAATTAAAAATTACAATATATCGGATTTAATCAATTTCCTATATATATATATATATATATATATATGTATGTAAGCAAATATATGGATATAGATCCGACAGTATGAAGAAAAATATACGTAAAAAACAAACAAAAATCCTAATATGCAATTATGCTGTTTTAATGTTAATATAATGCCAACGTCAGACGTTTCGGTCTAGTAGACCATCTTCAGGACATATTCATAAAACATAATTAACATTAGACTATATTTAATTCAATATGAAAAGACGATGGACATAAGAGTAAGACTAATCAAAACAGACAACAAATTTTTCAAGACCAGCGTTCCGTTTCAATATGATCACGTCGGCGTCACGTGGGCGATGTTGTGAAAACGTATTCCTAAAATAGAGTATTTTGAATGAAAAATGAAAATAATTTTATTTTAATCTAAAACTTATATGTACGTTTGTCGAGCATTAATCTTGCTAGAAAAGGGGAAATATTAAAGAAGCCGGGTCTAGTATTCACCGTGCGTGAGATAGATATTATGCCTGCCTCATAAATCCGTCTAAGATTTTTATTATGAATATATTTTAAAATCCTCACAGAATCAAAATCGAAATTATGATCTTGAAAAATTTCAGTTGTCTGTTTTGATTAGTCTTACTCTTATGCCCATCGTCTTTTCATGTTGAATTAAATATAGTCTAATGTTAATTATGTTTTATGAATATGTCCTGAAGATGGTCTATTAGACCGAAACGTCCGACGTTGACATTATATTAACATTCAAACAGCATAATTGCATATTAGGATTTTTGTTTGTTTTTTACGTATATTTTTCTTCATATATATATATATATATATATATATATATATATATATATATATGTTTTGTGTGAGCGTGTGTTTGTGTTGGCGTGGCAACGTCATCAAAGCTCGGTCCAATGGGAACCCTAACAGATGAAACGCGTCACAAAAATTTTTCCAGTTTGTCGTATAACACACACACACACACATATATATATATATATATATATATATATATATATATATATATATATGTGTGTGTGTGTGTGTGTTTATACGACAAACTATATATATATATATATATATATATATATATATATATATATATATATATATGTATTATTTAGCAATCCCATTTTCATACAAGTTTCATGAAAATTGCCTGACAATGTACTGCGGTTAAGTCTTTATTTAATTTTTCTTGTGTTCGTATAAAACCTTTTCTGGACATAAAGTATGTAAAAATTGTCCAAATGTTCTGTATGTCCAAATGTTTTCGGTTATATGCATCTATCTTTATATTGTTTTTGTATGTGAAGTAATTAGTGGAGTATATATATATATATATATATATATATATATATATATATATATATATATATATGTGTGTTTGTGTGTGTGTGTTTGTGTGTGTGTGTGTTTAATCAAGTTCACCTCAAGCCAGACAGTAAAGCCACTAAGACGCAAGGGGTTATTGGTTGTGTAAGATTTAGAAAAGAGAAACTTTACTAAAGAGCTAGTACAGAAGAAGACTAATCAGGAGGACAGTAGAGAGCGATTGACATTGCATTTAAATTTTTGAAGATTAAAGTTGACTGGAAAGTATAGAGCCGGAAGGGAGTTTCGCAAGTGAGAGGTGTGAGTAAAGAAATTGTTAGCATAGAACTTACAGTTACATCTAGCCAATTCAACTGTATATTGATAGACTTAGAGATATGTAAGCTAGAGTCTGGAGAGAAAAATTGTCTAGTACGGTACAATGAACCAACTTTCTTAGCAACTGACCTAGCAATGGCTTCCATATAGTCTTTCCACTTCATGTCAACCGATACCCTTAGCCCGTGAAGGCGCAACAAGTTGCTCTTCTGGAAGTTAGCATCAGTTATGCTGATGGAAAGCTGAAAGGCCTCTCTTAGATGATTAATGGAGAGGAATTCAGTTTTGGATGCGTTTAAATTAACAAGCCATCTTTTGCTCCTGTTAGCAACATGGTGGAGGTCATTTTTGACATCAGCTGCCAATTTGATCTTATCGAGCTGATCCGACTTACCATCAAGACAGGAATAAATGATTGTGCCATTAGCATAGATATCATGTTTTCTTGTGCATACGAGTACTCAATTGTAAATACTTTTAAAAATGCTTTTTAGTACTTATAAAATAACAATTTACATACAGTTTACAGCTTATTTCATGAATAGCAGTTTTTCAAAACAACACAGTAAACAAACGCCCACTTTGAAAAATTTTCATGCTCTAAATGTGTAAGTAAATAAAAATGTTATCACAGGTGTGTATGTATGTGTTTTTTTTTGTGTATCCGCATTTGTGTGTATACGCATTTCTGTGTGTATTTATGCGCAGGTTCGGTTGGAGACAAACGAAAAATCATTGTGTAATTTTTTTAACGTGTAATTTTTCCAATAGACGGAACATTTTTTTTTTTTATGGTTTCTGAGGAGAATTCGAAACAATTTTTCCAATGTCATATGAACAATTTGAAAGAAAATGGCGAAAAGAAAATATGAGAAAATGGCGAGAGTAAAAATAGAAGCGAATGGAGGAACTGAAAGTATGAGAAAATGGCGGGACTGAAAGTATGGGAAAATGGCGGGACTGAAAGAATGGAAAAATGGCGGGACTGAAAGTATGGGAAAATGGCAAGACTGAAAGTATGGGAAAATGGCGGGACTGAAAGTATGGGAAAATGGCGAGACTGAAAGTATGGGAAAATGGCGGGACTGAAGTATGGGAAAATGGCGGGACTGAAAGTATGGGAAAATTATTAAACAAAAAGCACTAATATCCTGTTGTGTTTACATAAATTGGATTTTAACTTAACGCGTATTTTGTATTCTAGTTAGATACGTCGAAGATATAAGCAGATAATATTTAAATATTTCTTGCTTATTTGAATAATTATTATCATCATTAATTATAATTGAGAATTCATACTTTTCCTTTTATGTGCCATGTCTCTTCAGGACGTAGGGAATCATGGCTTTCCACAAATATCTTTTCTTTATACTTTATTCTTTATTTTATATGTTTGTCTAACCTGTCATTGTTCTGCCATTTATTTACACAAATTCCTCAGGTGGCTTAGGCGCTGTTTGGTTCCATGTGTCTTGACTCTCTATATCCTGGGAAGGTAAAATTTTCCAAACCTTTTTTCCTTATTTTACATCCCAAAAATTTCAACAGAATCTGTGGGTTCTCTTTGTTTCTATTTTACTTTAAACTTCCTCGTTGTACAAATTTTCTGTCCATAATATTTTCAGTATCCTTCTTTAGAACCGGATCGCTCTTGCCTCAAATCTCATCTTTATCTGTGAGGAAAATGTTCTGCATTCACTGCCATATAGGAGAATTGATATATATTTTTATCATCCAAAATATTCAGCACTCTTTTCATTGTATCTAAGGAAATTTTACTCTTTCTTAATACTTTGCTTAGCTTTTGGAAGGCATCTTTCGCTATTCCAGTGCGCCTTCGGATTTCGGTGTCAAATTTTCCGCCATCTGTTCAAAAATTTGCCACATAGTTAAATTTCTGTACTTGTTTAAGTATTACGTATCCAATTCTTAACTCGCATCTTGGACTACGCCTCTTACTAACGACTGTGAATTCTGCCTTCTTACAATTAATGGTTAGTTCTTTCTTTTCACCTTCTTTTTGAACATCCCTTGTTTCCTGTTTAGAATTTGATTTCCGGTTCCTTCTAAAGTCTGTTGTCAATTTATAGTTCTAACGTCGCCGACTGACCTATGAAATTTTATTCACTAATTATTTATTTTTTTCTTCTCTCCCAATAAGAGTAAATAGATTCACCCATTGTCCAGTTCACACTTCTCCCCGGTCTTTTGAACATGATTAGATGTTTATCACTTTTTCCTGTTTAAATTTAGCTTTTCTGTTTCTACTTCCAATCTATATTTCTAACGCCTCCGTCTGAACTCTGAAATTTTATTCACTAATTAAATTTTGAACGCTTCAGGTCTAGAGTTAGCCGTAATCTCTTCTGCATATTCCCAGGAACTTAATATCTTCCCCGTTCTCATACAATAACCATTTCATTTGAATGGCACTTTGGCCTTGTATTGGTGAATATTAGTAAAAAAAAAATAGCTAGTTTAGGAGTTCCATCAGTTTTCTTTTTGTGTCTAAAATAAACACGCTGTCTCATTTTGCAATCGGTATCACCTCAAGCAAGGCAGTACAGCAACTAAAACGCAAAGGACTGTGGAGGGATTAGGAACAGAAACATTAGTAACGAGTAGAAAGAGAAAAGAGCAATCAGGAGGACAGTAGATAGCGACTGACATTGCATTTAAATTTTTGCAGATTAAAGCTGGCTGGAAAGCATGGAGTCGGAAGGGAGTTCCACAAGCGAGAAAAGAAACTGTTGGAATAGAAGTTAAGGCTTCATCTAGCCAGCTCAATTGTGTTGTTATGATTTCGTTCAATATTACAGACTGCAATTACCGTTGAAGCTGCGGAAAACTTGGCAACTTGCTGAATGTGTTTACGTAGTGGTCGTTGCTAAAATGTGATTACGAAAAGAATTATTTTGGTAGCACGGATCAAAATAGAAAGGAAGTAAAATAAATCTATCTAACTGCTTTAATATCTATCTATCTATCTATCTATCTATTTCACTGCTTTAATATCTATCTATCTAACTGCTTTAATATCTATCTATCTATCTATCTCACTGCTTTAATATCTATCTATCTATCTCACTGCTTTAATATCTATCTATCTATCTATCTAACTGCTTTAATATCTATCTATCTATCTATCTCACTGGTTTAATATCTATCTATCTATCTAACTGCTTTAATATCTATCTATCTATCTATCTATCTATCTAACTGCTTTAATATCTATCTATCTATCTATCTAACTGCTTTAATATCTATCTATCTATCTATCTATCTAACTTTTTAATATCTATCTATCTGCTTTAATATTCATCATCTGTTTTTAATATCTATCTATCTATCTATCTATCTGCTTTTAATATCTATCTTCTGTTTTAATATCTATCTATCTATCTATCTATCTGCTTTAATATCTATCTATCTCTTTAATATCTATCTATCTATCTATCTGCTTTAATATCTATCTATATTTATTCATCTATCTATCTATCTATCTGCTTTTAATATCTATCTATCTGCTTTAATATCTATCTATCTGCTTTAATATCTATCTATCTATCTATCTGCTTTAATATCTATCTATCTGCTTTAATATCTATCTATCTATCTATCTATCTGCTTTAATATCTATCTATCTGCTTTAATATCTATCTATCTATCTATCTGCTTTAATATCTATCTATCTATCTATCTGCTTTAATATCTATCTATCTATCTATCTATCTATCTATCTATCTATCTATCTATCTATCTATCTATCTATCTATCACCGGTTTTATCGCGTGAGAACACGGCGTGGGAAAATTCTTTTGAACCATTCGTTGTCCTGAAATTAAATTTGTCATTCAAACGAAAATATCTCACACACAAAATGTAGCCTACATAGTAAAACACGTCATTTGTTCACGTATGCCTGAAGTCTCGTTTCTATGAAAATCAAGCTATAAAACGTCAATCTAGCAAAACGTGAAACGTTAATGAAAACAACTTTGCAATTTTCAAACGGACAAGCAGGTAAGATGGATAGAGATTATATATCGCTGCGTATTCCACTGGCATCATTAGTCGGTGTTCAAACTCCTTTAAAAGGCAAAATCTTGAATATTAATTTACAAATGAAGGCAGGTCCTTGTCTGCTGGAAGATTGGCGCAACATGGCCGGTTTACGTAAGATAAGAAATAAATAATTTATAATTTATGTTTCTCTTCAGGTATATTTTATCATCCAAAATATTAACCAGGTTATGTTATACACAAATGATGATTCATTTTCTATCATTTATCAACCCTTTGCATGACATATTTTTAGCGTGTAAGAATTTTTTTGGAGATAATAATGGTTTTAGCGAAACACATCTTACTAATTAACCCATAGCTAGGGGGAGAAGATATGGATTTATACCTTTCCTAACGTTATTTGCGCGTAAGTGAATATAACGAACCCAAATGGAATTGGAATTCGGCTATCCGATCAACAATTCCATTTTCCATTATACCAACCGCACATCCCAGCTTACAGCACCTGCTATTCCCAAGCGGTCACCCATCTAGATAATGACTAGAGTCGACGTTGCTTAAATTCGGTGATTGTATGTTATGTAGATGTAAGCCATTTCTACCCGCACATCCAAACTTACAGCACCTGGTATTCCCAAGCGGTCATTCATCTATGTACTGAACAGGCTCGATATTGCTTAACTTCGGTCAACGTACTGGAAACGGTGTTTCAATGTGATGTGGACGTAAGCCTTTTTATAACCGCACATCCAAACTTAAAGCAACCGGTATTCTGAAGCGGCCACCCATCTAGGTACTGACCAGGTTCGATATTGCTTAACTTCGGGGCAACGTGATGTGGCCGTACGCGCATACAAATGATAAGTTTCGATTGCAATAAATAAGCTTTTATAGAAATCTATTTTTAATTAATTAATTTTTTCTTAAATTTTAATTGAAATTCATTTTTCTTTAATATTCAGTTATCAATTTATTTTCTTTGAAAGCTAAAACTGAAAAAAAAACCAAAAAAAAACAGTGTTCATAATCAACTGAATCTCGTTTACGAAGACTTAAATAATTTAATTTTTAAACTTTCTCGTATGCTTCTGAAATCATTCCTCAGTTGGAGAATTACGGGCTGTCTGATGTCTTTGGGAAAAATGAAATCGGCTTTTAATCAGGAGCAGAATTTCAGTTTTCTAATGTTTATTCAAGTACTTCTAAAATCCACTGGACATTCCTGTCATTGCTAAAATTGTAATCATCATCATCATCATCATCAGTCCCCTGACAGGGTGTGGTCATAAGGTCGCTGGTCACTTGACCAGGCTTTTCCATGTGTCTCGATTGCGTGCTAGTGTCTACGTCTCTGTGGATAATCCTCCAGTTCTCAGTGACATTTTCAGATCATTTTCCTTTCTCTGCCTCTTCGTTTGGTTTACCTTGTAAGACGGGATTGGAAGAACTGTTGGTTCTTATGACGTCTTTATACAATTTCAACTTCATTTTGATAGTGTTTACGAGGTCTTGCAACGGGCAAGTTCCTAGTCTAATGCTGTCTCATCGTAGTAAAAGTGTATTGTAATTCCGTAGAAACTCATCTCTAATACTCGGATTCTTAACTGTAATTCAGCTGTTAATGTCCAACATTCACAGGCGTGAGAAGGTCAATGCACGTAGAAGTCTGACCTTTGATTATAGGCAAATGTTCTTGACTTTTTAAATAGTTCTTAGGTCTGTGACAGACTAGCATTGTTTGCGTTGCTTTTGAGATAATTTCTATTCTGGAGCCATCTTCATTGATAATCGAACCGTAATATTTGAATTGACTCACTACATTAAGTTCCTTACCAGCGACTTTATCAAACTTATTTCAAGCTCACTAAACATTATGTTAATTTGATCAATAAACTATAAATACTATACCAATTGATACAATTATAAATACTATGCTAATTATATAAACAAAAGCTATAACACAATGCCAATTGATACACTTGTAGACGCTATACTATTTATACTAAAAAGCCTATAAACACTATACCAATTGATACAATTACAAACACTATATCAATTAAAGTAAAAACAATATAAACATTATACCAATTTAAACAATTATAGACACTATACCAATTATACCAAAAGACATAAACACAATACCAATTGATACAATTATAGACACTATACCAATAATACTGAAAACCCTATACCAACTAAAACAATTACAAACACTATACCAATTATATTACCTTGTAAGACGAGAGTGGAAGAACTGTTGGCACTATAAACACGATACCAATTGATACAATTACAGGCACTATACCAATTATACTAAAAACATTATAAACACTATACCAATTAATCCAATTATAGACACTATGCCAATTATATTAAAACACTATACCAATTGATCCAGTTATAGACACCATATCAATTATACTAAAACACTATAAACACTATACCAATGATTCTCAATCTTTGCACTATAAGTCAGAATGTCATCCTCCCACTTTCAAAGATTGTCTGATTCAAAAGGTGCATTCTAAATAATATGTATATATTCATTCTTTTCCATATTACTACATATAAATTTTCCATATTACTACATATAAATTTACATGGATTATTTTATAGAGGATTTTTGTTGACATTCATGATGGGCTCCAAATTCTGTAAATAAAAAACAAGAAAACCCTGAAAATCCCTCCTGTGTAACCCCCCCCACCTGGTTTAGAACCCTTGCACTATGCCAATTGATAAAATTGTAGACACTATATGATTTATACCAAGAGCTCTATAAAAACTATACTAATTGATACAATTGTAGACACTATATGATTTATACCAAGAACTCTATAAAAACTATACCAATGGGTACAATGGTAGACACTATATGATTTATACCAAGAACTCTATAAAAACTATACCAATGGGTACAATGGTAGACACTATATGATTTATACCATATAAAAACTATACTAATTGATGCAATTGTAGACACTATATCATTTATGCGAAGAGCTCTATAAGAACTATACCAAATTGATACAACTGCAAACACTATATCAAATTAGCTTAAAAATATGCTCGTTTTTGTTAAATTTTTCTTTTGTCAAATATTTCGCTGGGGATGATTATAAATGTGACTGAAGATTCTGTGAACTAAAGAGCTGAGGTATTTGCTTTTAGCATTTGCGCCACATAGTTAAGGTTGATGGTATGTATATGTCTCAGAGGGAATTATCAAGTGAACTATTTAGAAAAGGATAAGAATGCCGGTACGCTTCTGAATAGTGTGCGCGATTTATAAACTGAGCGAACAGATGGTAAGTCTGAAAGAATCTCGCAGAAAACCCAGACTTGACATTATTTGAAGATTCCAAGAATCGAATAAAATTCAGAATATTTTGTTCTCAACTCATACAGACGACGTTCACACGGAACAGAACCTAAGAAACGACTTGTGTGATTTTATTTTTAACTGTTTCGACTTTTCCTGCTCTTCGAGTAATAAATATTAAGAGGATGATGGGAAATTAGAACAGTTAAAAAAAAAAAAAAAAAAAAAAATCAGTGCATCAGTTCATCGTAATAGTTCCGACCCTAATTTCTACTTAAAGTAACGCAGTTTTAATTAAAAGAGAAAATGATTCTTTAAGGCGAAAATATATAGAAAGTGAACAACTTTTGGAATCTTTACATTCAGGATCAAACAACATATCTGTGGTTTGGTTTGGTTTGGTTTACGGCATATCAACCTCAATGGGTTATTTAATGCCGGCAAAATTTTTATTGCTGGTAATATATTTAAAAAAAAATGTATATTGACATTTTTTTCTTCAAATATGTATTGCTGGTAATAATGTATTGCTGGTAATAATTTTTTCTTCACGAATTTATTGCTGGTAATACAATTTTTTTTTTTACAAAGTATTGATATTAAAACCTATTTTTACACTTTCAAAGTGTTTTGACCACAGTTTTGGGGTTAACTATTTACCCATAGTTGGGACCTTAACAAGTGCTACCACACCGGGTCAGGGAATACCAGCAATTAAGCGATGGTTCCACACCCCTCAAAACCTCCTGATCAGAGGTCTTGCTGTTGGACTTAGTTTATCGTCTTACCCAGCACGCGGATATAGTTTATCGTCATACCCAGGACGAACAAGATATCTCTTTCCCTCATAAAAGTACTGCTATGACAATGTGAGATATTTTAAAAATAACAACGATAAACAAAAAGAAGATATAGTATATAAAAGAAGTATATATTATATGTTTAAAGAATGTAGTTTTAATTTGAACAGTAATTTGTTAAGGTAAAATATGTATTGAAAGTACTATAATTTCGGAATCTTCCGTTGTCAATTTACTTTCAGGATCTCTTTTCTTCATAAAACTACTACTATTAAAATATGGGATTTGTTCTTGCTTTGAATATTGCTTCTACATATGATTTGGTGCTTCAGATATATATTTAGAGATCCTTGATAAAATCCAAAAAAGAATCAGCAATATTATTGGTAGTGATCTAGTGTTTTGGCTTCAGCGCCGTAAGTTTGCCACACTGTGTCTTTTCTATAAATTCTTCATGGTAAGTTTTCGGATGGGCTCTTCGTTATGGCACCTAGATTATATTAATTTAAGCGCAGTACTCGACTGGCGATGAGGTCTCATCAATTTACAGTTTAGTTGGGTGGATGTAACCGTAGGTTCTATGCTAAAAGTTTCTTCCCTTGCACTTCTCGCTCGTGGAACTCACTTCTGGTTTCTTTCTTCCTAGTCAACTTTGATCTTAAAAAAATTAAATGCAATGTCAGTCGTTATTTATTGTCATCTTAATTCTTGTTCTTTTATTGTTCTCTCTTCTTAATAGTGTTTTTCTCATATTCTCCAACACTCAGTAACCCCTAGCGTCATAGTAGCTTTATTGTCTTGTTTAGGGGGGGGGATAAGGTTATCTAGGTCATGACTATAAATACATCGAGTGCCAAAAATAATTAAGCTTCATTGCATCTTCCCGATGAAGTATTTTAACCAGCGTTTCTTGTATTTTCTGTATTTATATATATATATATATATATATATATATATATATATATATATATATATATATATATATATATATATATATGTGTGTGTGTGTGTTTTATATTATATTTAAAATTGTAACCTAGAAAGGGTTATTGAATGAGGAATAACCAAAATGGCGGTTGGAAATGGTAATCTTTATAACATCAACAAAATAGAATACTCGCCATCGGCGGGAAGTAGGTAACACAATGCTTGTGGTGGACTACTTAGACAGCATATTATCACCCCCCTCTTACAATAGTGTCCAACGTATTTATGAGGATTGGGGCATAGCCATTAATGTTCGGTATGGTATATAACAATATATATAAATTTCCATCGAAAAAATCATTATTATTATTTTCGAGGGATGAAACGTCTTTTTTTTCTTATTTTGTCATTTAATTATCCACAGTCATAAATACATGTGTGTGACCTTTTCTCATCAAGAAAACGATTGGAGGGAGAAAAAAAAAAGAAAGTTGACAAACAATTTTAAGACCACTGACTGAGTTATAGATATCTTGTTTACAGACTGTGTGAGTGAGATGTACTTCACTTTAGAAAAAAAATAGATCATTCAGCCGTTACAATCAGTAGAGGGTGTCGTCTGAATGGGAAATTTTTGTCTCTCTATTGAAGCTGACTTCGTGAAAGCGTGTATTACCGAACATAGAAGGTAAGATCAAACGCATGTGAGATTGGCCCACTTGTCTACCAAAGAACTTCTGCTAACGACCACGAGATAGCTTTGCCAAAAGTAGTGTATATATAAAAAAGCGCAATAAAAACGTGTCTCTTTTCCTTCTTTCTCGTTACACACAGTTGGTTAGAGGAACAGGACGTATTTCTTTTCTTCCTGGTGTACTTTTCTCAACCAGCTGGCGGACTAATCTCACGTGAGGGGGATGGTGTTAAGGACCTTCTCGACGCAGGTCACCGGCCAGAGCGGAAGGGTTCCTCAGATGAACTACAATGGCCACGTGTTTACGACCAAAGCGAGCCACCTAGTTGGAGAACGTCGGCTGTGGTCTAACTCGGGGAGGGATGGGCTCCGCCAGGTTAAAACACCAAAGACACACCACATGATGATCACACCAAGAAACCATTCGCGGTGACCCAGACTCTGGCACACGACCACGACAGATGGAGAAGAATGGTGGACAGCGACTCCTCCCGGCGAAAGAAGAAAACTTTTCAGTCAACAGTGAACTACATGTCCTATTGAAGACAATACAGCATAGTACATGGCATAAAAAAGCCTTAAATATAATTGACTATACGCAGGCATTTCTAATAATTCTACCAATCCAATACTTCTTAAACGTTGTAGCAATATGAAAAAGGTATCTTTATGTATACATCTTCATTCATCCCTTTTGTATTCTTTTAACTTCTTTCTATTCTTGTGCATTCTTTCTCGGACAATAAAATACGTTTCTAATTTATGTCACTGTTTATATATTCATTTTCACTGTCTTCTTTGGGGTAATTCCAATATCTCTACTCAACTGTGGCGTGGTGTGCAGAGATTTGATAATGCCAGGGGACAAAATCCTTCATTGTATGCCCCTAAGGCTCAAATAGAAGGGGCTACTCTGGTCTCGCTTATCAAAACACGGTTCCACCATTCACACCTGTATGGCGCTTGTACAATGAAATTAACAGAGACAATTTCAAATTTCAAAAACTAAATTTTTATTTCACTCTTTCATTGGATGCCCTCCAGATATGGATATCCGGGACTTCCGCAACCTCTTCTCACCTTCTTGTACGTTACTGCTATACACTAATATTTAAATATAAAATATATAGTATGGGATTAACATGACGGAATACCAGACATATGAATCGAATTTAATGTTCGTCAGAGACGTTGATCGAAGAATATGTACGAGTTTCACCGTAAAATATACCAAAGTAAGTTCTGTACTCATCGTTACCATCTGAACATCAAAAGATGTAGAAGCCCTGAGGGTTGCCCTAGAAGATGACAAAGTCACCAAGTGCAGAATTGGGCCTGAAATGAGGTAGGTGCACCAATATAAACAATGAAAGTGAGCCCAGCTGAACTTAGAGTATACACACACACAAGACAACTGGATAAGAGGACGTTATATTGGCTTGTGAATGGAGAGACAAGATCGCTGCCCATATCAATAATAAGATCGAACATTCGAAGAAAGACCCGAAACCACTTACCTTTGAGACGGCTAACGTGAATATGATGGAGACCAGAAGTGAATAAATAATTATTTTATGAATTAAAATTTTAGTCTCATGTTCTGAACAGGCTTTATTAACATAGAGTTACGTACAAAGAAATATCTAATAAATAGTTTCTATCTGAAAAAAAATTGAAATCAGTAATTCTTTAAGATATCGTTTTGTGATCAACGCAAATCTTATATTTCTTGATGTATCCCAACAGAGAAATGCTTTGAGAGATGGGCATTTTTTTTTTTTATCTCCGATCCCATGTTCTTATGAAAATCTTAATTTGAATACGGCTATATTTTGAATTCGGCCATGTACTAAATTCCCTTCGAGTCGCTATAGGCATAAATATAAAACTTTATATTGCTTAGTCGATAAATGTAAGCCGGATATGCGTTAAATACACTGCTTATAATGTTTGTTTGAATAACATTAAAAATCATAAAATTAGAAATTAGTCCAAACGAAACTGATTTCCTTTTCTGTGGTGCCTATTTACCTATTGACATCGAAATATTTAAAAAAGAAAATTATGATATGGATACTTACATATTAAAGGCATAAATGTAAGCATTATCATTGTTCTATCAATAAATCGTAAAGGTTACTAAAGAGGAAACCACGCCAGAAGGTAACCTTCTTTCATATAAAACAAACATTTCGTTAGAAACAAAGAAAAGAATAGTGAACTCTTACGTAATATCCGTCCTGCATATGACAGTGAATGCTGGACAATCTCCTCACAGTTGAAGAAGAGACTTGAAGCAACAGAAACAAAGAAATGTGTACTGAACCGTTACGCAATATTAGTCCTCTTATATGACAGTGAATGCTGAGCAATTTCCTCACAAATGAAGAAGAGACTTGAAGCAATAGAAATATGATTCTACAGAAAGATGCTGAGAATGAACCGAATATGTGAGGATCGACGAAGTTTTAGAAAAAAATGAAAAGAGAAAGGATACTTATATTTAACACCAGGAAGAGATCGTTGAAATTTTTAGCAAACATAACGTGGAAAGAGGGGTTAAAAAATCTGTGTTCTACTATTTAACTCATTTCTGGGTGAAAAGAGATTCAAAGCTTTCCCAGGGGTAAGTGAATATAACAAGCCCGAATGGAATTCGAATTTGGCCCTCTGATTTCTCATCCCGACATCGATTTCCATTACAACACACGCCCATCTAAGAAGACTTGGAGACAAGTATGACAGACACTAAAGCTGTATAAAGGTGTAAGATAGATTCGGTTAAAAAATAATTGTCTACGGCTACATTACAGTGAATCAGCTTTATGAGCATCAGAAATAGAAATACTGTGTATAACGAAGAGGGGGACAATTAAATGATAACACGAGATTTATACCTTCATTACTTAACATTTAATTAACTCTAATATTTCATCAGTTACTCCCAGCCAGTCTGCGATATTTTTTAAGCCTTTCACCCCAAGCAAGGCGGGAAAACACTAGCGCGCAAGGGGTTACAGAGAGTTGGAGCGAGAGCAAATAGGAGTGATAGAGGAAAGGATGAAGAGAAGGATAGGGGATAGATCAAGGCATCTGGAAACTTCCATTGACATTACATTTGAATAGTTGGAGATTATAGCTCTCAGGGAAACAGGAAAAGGGGAGGGAGTTCCACAGTCGAGAAGTGCGAGACATGAAGCTATTGGAGTAGAAGAGACGGCTACATTTAACCGGTTCAACAGTGAAAGAGTGGGACCGAGGTGCAGCCTAGTAACACGTTTAAATTCATGCAGTCTGGAAACTAGCGAAAGTAGCTTGTCGGAGCAGTTACCGTGAAAGTATTTGTTGAAAAAAGAGAGGGAAGCGACGGCACATCTGTGAGAGAGCGACTGCAGACGCGATGCCAGATTAGGGCCAATCACATTGCATATCCGTCTCTGGATTTTGTCGAGGACCTTAAAACGAACAGCGAGGGAACCAGACCATATATGGCAGCAGTATTCCATGCAAGGTCAAATGGTTGATTTATTGATTTGAAGGATGGACTCAAGCGAGAAAAAAACTTTCTGGCGCGAAACAGGGAACCAACTTTCCTTGCGGTGGATGAAGCTATGCCAGCAACCCTGAATGCGGCTTTTTGCTTCTCCTTTAAACTGACAGATATTCAAATCTGGAGTTTAAACTGGCTTCTCAAATGCACTTAATGCTCTGATGATGTATTGTAATGAAGTATGTACATACATTTTCATTATTTAGCATTTTATTCCCTCCAATATTTCACTAGTTTTTCTTTGACAGTGTCCTTTCATTCGCCTTCTGTTATGCGTGAAAAGATTGATCACTCATTTTCGGGTCGGTTTGTATATCTGTTTGTTTCTTATTACTCTAAACGTTATTTTAGCGGATACACATGTTTAAGTTGGCACTCTGTTATTTTAAATAGTGAAATTAATGTCATTCGGATTGGAAATCAAGAAGTCTTTATTAACGAAAAATATGCCTCCTGAACGGAATACAACCTATAAATCGTTTTTCCACCAGATAAATATATATCCATCTGTTCAACATTCTCGTTCTCACGCCTGAAAAAAAAAAAAAACACAGATGCAGGTGTGAGGTCACGTACTTCTGCATTTAGAGGCCGAGAGTAACCCCAGGCCGACCCTGCACCTGGCTGTTTTTGACAGTCTGGTGTGAAGTTTGAGTATACAGTGTCTATCCAGCATAATACCGCAGTGTGTCTAGCTTCTTATGCATTTATACTTATATATTTTAATATACTATTTCGAGGTGTGATGTAATCATGATGCAACGCGTTACCATAAAAATATATACAGAAGAAATTATTTTCAAAGGTGGTATCTTTTTTTTTAGTCATTTTACGATGCAGTTATTGTATATATGCTTTCAATATATAAATTAGTACATATTACCTTTAGTATGAATTAATCTGTATAATCACAGATCTGCTCGCATATTAAGACTATACGCATTCAAATTAATAAGAGTAGATAGGTTCACCTATCGTCCGGTTCACACTCTTCCCGAGTCTTTTGAACAGGGGTAGAGGTCTATCCTTTGTTTCTGTTTAGGATGAGGCTTCCTGTTCTTTCTAAATTCTACTTCGACATTATACTTATAACGTATCCGCCTAAACTCTGAAATTTATATTATTATTGTGTTTCTGGTTTCTTCTAAAGTTTTTTTCTTTCTTTTTCACTTCCAGTCGCCTCCCCCCTTGCAGCTTAGTGACATGATCGCCTTACTTCGGGGGGTGAATTGATTTGATTAAAAAAATATCCACATATCCTTTAGTGTCTCCAAGTCTTCTTAGACGGCCGTGTGTTGTAATGGAAATCGATGTCGGGGTGAGAAATCAGAGGGCCAAATTCGAATTCCATTCGGGCTTGTTATATTCACTTACCCCTGGGAAAGATTTGAATCTATCTCTTTTTTCCCAGATATGAGTTAAATAGTAAAACACGTATCTGGAAAAAAATCATTGTTATTCGCAAAACATTGTTTTTTATATATATATATACACACACACACACACACACACACACATTATTTTTTTCAGAAAGGTTTCAGTTTTAAATAACCCCCCGAAGGCTTGATATGACTCATTTATTTATACTTAATTTTGGAGTAGTATGAAATAAGGTAAGTCAAGTTCTACTAAAGTAGGAGTCCTCATCTTTTTGTGCCACGGACCGGGTGTCATACAAGACAATTTTTACACGGGTCGGTTGGGGTCAGTGTTGGCCATGTGCATAACAAAACACAATAAACAACACTGTGAGAGTCAATAAAATGAAAAAAAAAACGGTTTCATTCTCTCTGTGCACCATATGGTCGACGGCCCGGTACCATATGATCCATGAGCCGGTACCATATGGCCCACGGCCCGGTACCATATGGTCCACAGCCCGGTACCATATGGTCTACGGCCCAGTACCGGTACGCGGTGCTGTTGTTAGGGATAGCTGGTTTATGCCATCCATGTAAACATTAGACTTCAAAATTCCCCAATTCTGAATTTACATTTAATATTATAATATGGAATTAATCTCGTTACAAGTATTAATACTCTAAAACATTTGGATAAATATTCTTCTTTTATGCGCCGTTTCCCTTCAGGACATGAGCGACTATGGGTCTCCACAACTTCCTGACATTTATAGTCCCTAGTAAAGTTTATCTTTTTGCTCTATCTTCTAATCCCGCCATATAGTAGTACCGATATACTGCATAACAGTTCAGTATTCTTTATTGACAATGAAATTTTACCGTTTCTTAACACTTTGCTTGACCTTTGGAAGGCATTTCCATCCTCTCTTAAAAACTAATCTAATATTTAAATTTTTGCCCTTGTTTAATTTTGGATACCAGTTCAAATCTTGTCGGAGGATCTTTTTCATATTTATGATCTACGTTTCACCCGATCTGAGATTTGCAATAAGAAGTAAGAGAAATAAGAGACCATCCGGTCGGGAATCTAATATTGCTGCCATATCTGGTCTGATTCTTAACAAAATCCAAAGTAGGGTGTCTAATGTTATTGGGCCTGACCTGGCATCTCGACTTCAGACACTTTTCTATCACTGCAACGTGGCTTCCCTCTGTTATATATCTATTTTATGCCAGTAATTTTAATGAGATCTCCTCTTTGTTACCTAGACTGCATGAATTTAAGCGTAATAGTCAGTTTTATCCTCTTACTGCTGAATTAGCTAAATGTAACCGTATGTTAGTCTATTTTTTTCTTACACTTCTCGCCTATGGAATTATCTTCCTGTAATTTACTTCCTTGCCACCTACAATCTTCAAAAACATAAATGAAACACCAATCGCCATTTTCTGTCTTCCTGGATCTTGTTTTTTTTATTGTCCTTTTTTTCTTACTAGCGTATTCTCATCCTCTTTCACTCCTAATAATCCGATGAATCTTAATAGAATTATCGTATTGCTTAGGGTGAAATGTTAAAAAAAGGGGTAATAATATGTATACAGTGTGTGTCAGTTATTAGAGAGCATACTTTTATGGAGCCCTAAATAGTAAACTATACTGACTGTGGTATTATTATGCCGGCATAGATAATACATTCAATTTTCACACCAGGCCGTCAAAGTATCGACCTGAAGTTAGTCTCGTCCACTAAATGCAGAAGTAAGCGAAATCACACCTGCATTCAGGCGTGAGAAAAAGAATTTGGGTCAGAAAAAGAATGTTGATTTGATGGAAAAGGGAGTACAGGTTCGATTCCTGTGGGAAGGGATATTTTTTTGTTAAGGACTTCTCATTTTCTAGTCTGGTTGGCATGAATTTAATCTATATATAAAATTCTTGGAATTGCGTTAGTCAGTCCGTCAAACCCTCTAAAATAGACAGACATTGGCCGATAAAAAACAAATTTTGGGAAGAAGTGCAAACTGGTAAGGGGGTATAAAGTACAATTGATTTTAGTAGGTTGTGTAGCTTAGTACAATAGCAATAATTTTCATTATTTTTTGGAAAAATTAGAAGTTTTATTATTTAAAATATATAAAATACTCCCACTATTTTAAAAACAATTTAATGATTAAAATAAGAGATACTTATTTAATAAAAATGCAATATTGTTTTTTTGAATATATTTTCTTTTTAAGTTTTTATATATGCAAGAATTCACTTTTTAGTTTGCCCTGCGTTTGCGAGAACTATAAACAAACAACAAGGTCAAATCAAGTTGGAATTTGGCCCCAGAAAGAAATATTTATGCATGGTCAATTGTATGTCGAAGTCCTAAGAATTTATTCTTCGCTGATAAAAAGAAAAGAAAAAAAATACATTTTCTGAAAAATATTGTTTATGATGGAGTCCTATAAAATAAAATTAAATTAAATTTAAAAAAAAAAAATTAAAACGTGAAGTACGGTTTTTGTCAAAGTATTTTTCCAAACAAATCAGTTTATTTAAATTTCATCGATTGGTTTGAACGAAACGTAGAGTTTGTAAGTACCGACAAAAATGTTAGCGATAACTTCAACAATACTAAATACTGTAGGGATTTTCTAAACGTAGCTTAGATGTGACACAAGGACGAAAGTATGGAGCACCCAGTAAGGATCAAATTCACTACCCAGTCGTAATTGTTTTAGCGAGACAAGTTTGCTAACCATTACACTACACTCAGGTGACCCAACAATACTAAATACTGTAAAGATCTCAATACGCGTCAGCGCGTTTCAAAAAATTTATAGTTATTTAAAGTAACCGGAATGCCAATTCAAATATGTGTATCCACTAAAAAATAACGTTTATAGTAATAAGAAACATTATAATGTTATGCGCTTAATTTGAATATCATTATTCTCTTTTAGATATATCGAGTGCATTGACAAAACAGATTCCAATCTGTCACAGGAAATGAAAAGAAATGTCAGACTCCTGACACTAGCTGCCAACAATAACAAATCGAAAAGATTCTTAAAAGTGGCGAGGCGAACAAGTGGAACGACAGGTGGTTCTGCGCAGACCCCACGGGGATGCCATCCAAGTTAACACCGCTTGTAATAGTCATGGCGTTCTTGAGCAACGATAGCCATGCCATGCCACCCACTTCTAGCAAAAGAGATTAAATATAGTTATCTATTCCTTCAAATGAAACAATTGCGGCACAAAGCCAATGGGGAAGTGGGGTAAGGCTGCTCAACACATTCTATCCTGACCCTAGCTAATCAGATTCACGACTCATGCATTCTTTACAATTTGCTGATTCCCCACAAAAACTCATCCGTCGCTTACATATACCACAATACCACAAATTCTCACAGAACCTACCAAAAAGAAAAAAAACAACAACATGACATAAAAATTTAATTATTTACAAACAGTTCAAATGTAAATAATGAAATTTTTATGTCATGGGGATTTTGGTAGATCCCCTGAGAATTCTCGGTATTGTGATATATAGCTATTTTCCAAGCATAGCTTAGATGTGGCACAAGGCCGAAAGTATGGGGCATCCAGTGAGGATCGAACTCACTTTTCAGTAGTAACTGATCTAGCAAGACAAGCTTGCTAGCCATTACACCAGAGGTGTATAACAAATCCAGTGAGGATCGAACTCACTTTTCAGTAGTAACTGATCTAGCAAGACAAGCTTGCTAACCATTACACCACTCCGAGGTGCCCTATAGATTTTCCAAGCGTAGCTTAGATGTGGCACAAGGCCGAAAGTATGGGGCATCCAGTGAGGATCGAACTCACTTTTCAGTTGTAACTGATCTAGGAAGACAAGCTTGCTAACCATTACACCACGCCGCGGTGCCCATGGTATTGTGATATATATATATAAGTGACCGGTGAGTTTTGTGGTGAATGAGCAAATTGTAAAAATGCATGAATCGTGAATCTGATTAGTTAGGTCTAGGAGTGAAAGTGTTGACCAGATGTTATGAATAATCAAGAGTAGTTTCCCCTTGTTGTGTTACTCTCCTCTTTGAGAGAGCTATTTCTGGGACTATAAAAGGAGACTATACGCGAACCTTGTATTCTCAGTTGAATAAAGCTTTCTTAAAGCCTACACCTGTGTACTTTTGTCATTACACCAACCTCCCCCACTCCACCTTGGCCTTATGCCACAACTGTTTCAATTGAAGCAATAAATAAATATTTGAGTGCCACGTACTGTGATAAATCATTGATTCTACAACAATGGTGAAGATGGCTGAACTTGACAAGAAACTCTGAATGAAGATAGTTGATGCATACAAACACGATGGTGGATGTACAACCTTATCAAAGTGTTTAAATATTCCTAGATCGACAATACGTAGAATTATCAAGATGTAAAACGAGATTCATTGTGTTGAGAATAGATTAAGGACTGGCAGAAAACGGTTAATTTCTGAGAGAATGCGAAGAGAAATTATTAGATGCCTCGAAGAATCCTCAATTAACGTCCAAGGACATTGTCAAAGACATCAGGGTTGAATGTATCGACGAAAACAGTCACTGGATGCCTTCATCGAACAGAACTTCGAGCTTGACGCCCAAGAAAAACTCCCTTGCTTTAGGCTAAATGCCTAAAATACAAATTAGCTTATGCTAGAATCCAGTAGTAATGGAACGGGTCATGTCCGAGAACTGGAATCGTATTTATTTTCTATGTTCGAGACAAATTAAATGGATTCATGTTTGTCTGATATGCAATTGATAGCTGAATTCTGAGCTGAAATTTTTACTGTATAATATTCTATCTCTTTGATTAATATTCCCTATTGAATTAAGTGTATTGACAAGATTGTTAAAAAATAAATATTTACTATGCAAATTATTTTTCGTCATTTGTTCTAGCGCCATTATTTTATTGTTGTGTTTTCTTGTCTTTCAGCTGATGCAAGTCGTCGGCCGAAGTATTCCAGTCACATCAAGTCCCGATGTTTCAAGTCGCTAGGTTGCTATTCGATCGAATATCCTTTCAACAATACATACTTCCTTCCTGACAGCCCAAGAAGAATCAATACTCGTTTCTGGATTTATCCCCCTAATTCATACAAGAAAAAATCTCTCCGTCTTGATAGAGACTACAACAAAATCTACAAAGCCAGTCTTCCTACCAAAGTCATCATTCCAGGTTTTAATCCTTATCATGAAAACTTCGCTTGGGTTGACGAGATGGCTAATGAACTTCAGAAAACGGTATATCATTTTTTTTTCTTTTTCGCTAATTCTGCATGTAGAATGCAATTCTTAAGACAAAGGGAATTCTTTTTGTCCATTTGGAAGTCGATTTTGTCCATTTGGAATTGAAATAACTAGTATTAATGTAGAAGTTAAGATCAAGCAATCTGTGTCTCTCCGTTTTTTTATGAAGAGATTTCTAAACGTGTGCACTTGAGAAAATATGTAGTTATTAAAACTGTTTTAAAGAAGTGTTTGTCTTGGTGTGAATTAAAGTATTTTCGGTTAATTTGCAGTTTAGCACCCGCACTCAGATCGCATTAAAAATTTCCAGAATACTTACATTTACGTGTAATTGTAGATACTTCATTCGAATCTGGCTGATAAAATCTACCGTTTTGGAGTTATCGGCGGTAAAAGTTTGGATTCATTCACGTCACGGCAGCCACAACTGGCGTTGTTTGCATACATTCGCTGCCGAATAGATATGAGTAGTATATTCACTTATCTTGATTATTGCGTACGCAATATTGTTCTCTTGCGCAGTAATTGAGACAAGTTAGATCAGTAAACAAGGCCGTTAACTACGGTCTCTTCCGCGCTTAGCTTTCCGCAGCGAATATATGCAAACAACGCCAGTAATGGCTGCCGCCAATGACGCGATTTAATCCGAAATTTTACCGTCAATGACCCCAAAATGGTAGATTTTATCAAATTTATCGTCAGATTCGAATGAAGTATGTACAATTACATATAAATGTAAATATTCTGGAACTTTTTAATGCGAACTGAGCGCGGCTGCTTATCTAAAAATTAACCGTATTTTTTCACTTTAAAGTGACTCGAGTTGTATAATAAGCACAGTAACTAGAGAAAAGATGATTACACTTTTCATTTTTTTTCATATTACTTTAGAATAAGCACCTCAGACCACGATTGATTGATTTATTGCTTCGTTTTCGACGGTTTATCAACCCTTTGCAGTTTATTTAAAGCCATAAAATAGTCTTGCTTTGCAATTATTGTTTTTAAATAATAATGGTTTAGTGATAAGTTTACCAATTAACCTATGGTTAGGTGACAAGAGGGGAAATTGCGCGTAAGTAAATATAATGAAATCAACGAATTGGAACATGCCTCTCCTCCGGACCTCGAATATAATTTCTTTTTAAACTTTATGAAAAGTAAATAGGGGATCGCATTGTAAATTAACCCCCTTCTATGGAAGCCATAAAAAGTATGTTCATACTATGGTAGTTCTGAAAAATTTAAAAAATAACATTTTTTTTAAAAATCATAATTTGGGGTCTTTAATCGATAGTAATATATGAAAAAACAATTCCAAATTACGTATTTCTTTTTTTTTAAATTGTTTTTATTTTAAGAAATCACGTGATGTGAACATGTTTTGGCTTCCGTAGGCGCGGGAGAAGATCATTTACAATGAATTTACATAGCAAACTGAACTATTAACTTTTATAGAATTTAATGTTATTTCTAATATTCGTATTTATAACAATATGGTGGGGGGGAATTTATTGTCGTAGTGCCGAGTTGAACAACTCCACCAAGGAATATTTTGATAACAAATATTGGTTTACGGCCATATCTCGTTGAAACACTAATTCCCGTACGATTACTGAAGTTAAGCAACGTCAAGCCTAGTAGATATTAGGTAACAGTTTGGGAATACCAGGCACTGTAAGCTTGAAGGTGTTGGTGGTGTAATAGGATCATGGGTTGGAATTGTTAATCGGAGAGCCGAGTTCCAATTCCAGTTGGGTTCGTTATATTCACTTACGCGCAAATACCCTTGGGAAAGGTATAAATCCACAACTTCTCCTCCAGCTATGGGTTAATTAGTAATACTTATATCACTAATCCATTGTTATCTCCAAAATATAAAATAAATCTTTGCTGACAAAATGTTTAGATTTCAGCATTAAGAAATATAGAGGTCGATATGGCGCTAAACAAAATCAACCAATGAAAAACGAATATCAATGAGGATAAAAAAAAACAAAAAAAAAAACAAAAAAAACATAAGATCAAACAACCTGCCTTTCTCTGTTTTACGAAGAGATGATTCTCGGCTTTTGTGCAGTTACAAAAAAAGAAAAAAAGAAGTATGATTAGATTACTTTTAATGGGGCAAAGCAGATTCGATCTTTCCTGATCGACTTCAGTGGCCTAATATATGTTAATGCGCTACTCATGAAATCTGTATGATTAAGAACATTAATAAAAACCATAAAATTAGAAAGCAGACGACACGAAACTAGCGTCCACTTCAGCGTTGCTTGCAAAAAAAAAAAAAAAAAAAAAAGAAAAAAAAAAAGAAAATGAACTAAATATACCGAAAATAGTTCGTCTCCGTGTTTCGATAATTGCCTCAGTGTATGTATAGTGGGTGTAACAGTGAAGGAATGATATGACTGTGGGAGAAGAGTTCTTTTATTTCTTTTTTCTTTAAAGAGAGCGTGAAAGCTAATAATAGCAAAACCAACAAAGAACGTTACATTATTTGTGCAATTTACTCGCCTGAGTATCAAAGATTTTTTTTTATTGGCGAATAGGTTCGTATTTAGAATTGCAGGCAAACCGGCTGTGGTAGACGAATACCTGCTTTGTTGCCATTCAATAAAATCTGAAAAAGACAACTTATTACTACACCGAGGGGCTAAAATAATAAGTAATACCGTTATTGACAACTGATATATTTGTACTTGCGACAACTAGTACCTCTATTAACAAAACGTCTCTTTTACTTAATGACAACTAGTACCTTTATTGATAACTATTATCTTTTTACTTAATGGTAACTTTTACCTCTATTGACAATTAGTGCCTTGATTGGCAGCTGGCTTACGATAGATAGTATTTCTATTGTCACATTTTAATTTAATACCAGTTAGTATCACTATTAATGACAAGGGAATATTGACAACTCGTACCGTTTTGCTTAATGACGATATTCAGTCACCCCCCCTCACGAGGGCGTCATGTGGCACAAGGCCTTTTTAACGTGGGCTCTCCGAGCCCGTGGACTCGGCTAAAAATATGCCCATTGAACCTGTATAAACGGGTTCAGGGTCGGTTTACCTCCCCGAAAGAGAATCCACCCTTCGGCGTAGCCTCCTTCGGGTTCCTCCCTGCCCGAAGGCAGAGAGTTCAACCGATCTGTCGTTCAAGAATGACAACTAGTATCTGTCTGCTGTCGACGTATATATGTTTTCAAGACTTCGTGAAATGTTGATCCCTAGATTTAGTATTATAAACTAATGTAAATGCTGGTTGTGTTGAAAAGATTAATGTGGCTGTGTGTTGAAGAGCATTTAACATTTATACATTTTTAAATCAAGGAAAAACAATGGAAAATCGATTTTTGTTTCAACGATAAAATATATATTAAAATCAACAAATACAAAACAATTTTTGTAATGTGTGAATAATAAGGAGAAAAAAGTAGTTTCCCTTTGTCTATTAGCTGAAGAAGATAAAATGTAATAAAGCAAGTTTTCTGAATAGAATGTTCAAAGTTCTGTATTGAAATAGAATGTTGTATTCAGAAGAACATACAGTAAATTCAGTTGTGTGTTATTGTATAACTAACAGTGTTGTTGGAACTTGGCTTGTTCACAGAGAACTGATGGTGAATGTAGTTCAAGTTCTGTGTCTGTGTGTGCGCAGTGAGTAGAATGAATAGTCTGTGTAGACGCGTGTGAGTTGCTGAGTTCTACTGTCTAATTTTGGAACGAAACCTGGCTTTTATTATTACCAGTAGGCTCCGCGAACAACGGTGGGAGAAATTTTGAAAGAACACAAAAAATATCTGATTGGATGAAAAATTAACCAATCGGTGATTTTATAACAAAATCATGTTTGTGAATTAACAGTAGGAAAAATTCAGTGTGGTGAATGCGATCAGTAAATTGTCCTGTGATAATTAGTATTTATTATTTAACCAATCACAATTGAGAAAAATGTAGGCGTGGCAAACATAGTAGTAGTCACTACACTAACTCGAGCTTAGTATTATTTCTAAACCAGTGTAGACATATACTAGTGTACAATGTTTTTTTTATTATATTGTGTTGAAGTGTCCTATAATCTGTATAGCAGATTATATTATCAAAACCAAAATGGCAGCATCTATAAGATATAGATCTCATCTCCAATATAATCAGTTATTTCCAGTAAAAAGCTCATTTCTTATTTTTTTTGTTTCGCTAAACAGAGGGAGTACAAGTAGGCAACACTACTATAACAATGAAACAGCGAAAGTATTAAATATCAAAGAAGACTATTTACACTATGTTCGGACAGTTGTCTTCATTTATTGCCACATTCACGACGTTTCGTCTGTTGTATGCACCGACCTTCTGCAGGTAATTGGAATTTCGAACTGAGCCCTTTATTTCGGAGTGTACAACGGCCGAAATGTCGTGAATATGACAACAACGATAAAGACAACAGTCCAAACAATGTAAATAGAGTAAATAATTACAATACTTCATTTCAGTATTATACAGACAGATATTAAAGAAGACGTACTTATATACGCAGTATACAAATTGATTAGATATCCGTCAGTTCCCAATGACTGTTTACATTGAATTCATCTAAAGAATCATTTTTTTCGATAACTGACCTTATAAAAAACAAGTTTTTGGTCTCTAGGACTTGCACAGAAAACAGTTCAGAAAGAAACCGTGTCAGGCGAAAATACTTTCTACCCTAGTTGCTTGACGAAAGGCTTTGAACTAACAGCATTGTCACATGAAGTAGAACAATTCTGATTTTTTTAAAAAAAGCTCGATAAAGTTTCTAAGATTTCAATTTTGGGGATAAAAAAAACAACAACACAAAATAAAACAAGGAATTAAAATAAATTAAGAATTGTATTTCAATACATATCTATTAATGGTTCTTGATTCGGGGAAAAAAAGTGAAAAATATAGCAGACAGACGTACCGGTTTCTGTCTGGAAAGGAAATCCTGATCACGACTAGTCACGTGACCTATTATTAAACTCTCAGTCTTTCCTCCCGACGCAGGTAATCGGCTCTATATCGAATGAATAACAGCGGATGTTCTTCATCGCTGTGATTGACATTAACGAGACAATTAAAAAAAAAAAAAAAAAAAAAAAAGTTTTCAATTTATGAACCATTCATATAGCAGTAATCTCTTTATTTATAACTTCCCCTTTTTTTAACCTGGATAATTCTCACCAAAATGTACGGATATTTGGTTACAGTGTTTTATTTTGTCTCGATAATAAGCCCTTTTGACATAGATTTCAAAGAGAAAAATTCCAATTAAAATCCTAAAATATAAAAAAAATAAAATGGGTTCTTGTGTCTTTTTTTGATGGTGAGAAATTGAGAGAAAGCGATAAAACTTTATTTTTTTGATATTATTATATCAGCTGCTGAATCGGATTTTTACGACTTATCAGCCAATTGCAGGTTATCTAAAACCAGAAAATATTTTTGGATTATAAGAATATTTTGAGAGATGATATTTTTTCTGATACAAGTCTTACTAATTAACCCATAGCTGGGGTGAAAAGAAGTGGATTCATACCTTTGCCAAGCGTATTCGTTAATATAACGAACCCAACTGGAACACGGCATTCCGATTTCTCATTCCGAGCCGTTATCTAATACACCACCCATACATCCAAGCTTACAGCACCTGGTATTCCCAAGTGGTTACCCATCTAGGTACTGGCCAAGATCAAAATTGATTAACTTCGATGATAGGACGAGAACCAATGTTTCTGCGTGATATATCTGTAAGCCTGTTTAATCAGGAGACGATTCAAATTTCGGAGCATATAGGTAGGTCCACTTTTAGAAGTGTTATGAAACAAAGTGAAAGATTGAAAAATATAAATGTTTCCTTTATTTTTTACGAATAGTTATCTTAATTTCAGTTTTTTTTTTATCTCAAATTCTCCGACCGTTAGGCTGAGTGTATAAGTAAACAACGCTAATTATACAAAATAAGCATTGGGTGATACTTCAACCAGCGCTGTTTGGAAAATTCGCTAATTTTGACAAGGTAGGAAAATTCGGTAAGTATGAAATAAAAGTTGATTGAAAGTTGATTTTAGGGCTGTTCTGGAGTGGGGGTTTGAGGGCTAACCCCGCCTCCCCTATATTTATTTTTTAAAAGAGAAATGAGGCTATATAAGTTTTGCTTCTTTAAAAAGTAATAACTATCTAAAACTTAATTTATTTACTACATTTTTATAAAAATAATAACGTGAAAAGAAGATACAAGAACTTAACTTTAACTTAGATAAATCGATTTTATTTGCTTGAAAACAATAGAGTATAGTAATTAAATATATACTAATTTAAAAAAAATATTTATTTAAAAATATTGGAGGAGACATGGCCCCTTAAAACCCCGATCCAGAAAGTACGGCCCTGGTATTGTTACAGTGGCAATTCATTTTTTTTTTGTTAATACTTATTTAAACGTATGGTAGAGCTACCCCCGGAATGTACAGCCCTGGTATTGTTGTAGTATCACACCCCAATATCTAATACTTTTTTAAAATATTGGGGAAGGAGATCTAGTCCCCTAAACATCTTACTGCAAGTACGGTCCTGGTATTGTTGTAATGGGGTTTTATTTTGACCCCCACGATTTTCAACTATTTAAAATATAAGGGAGGATGGCTTAGCTCACAAATCCACACTTCAGAAAGGTGCTAAAATCAATTTTCAATCGACTTTTATTTCATAGTTACCGAATCTTTTATTACCGAATTTTCAGTTGCCGAATTTTCCTAAATTCCCAACCGACATCTCCTTTGCCATTGAAAGTCTCCCTTTTACTGTAACAAATGCAGTATCGCATTTGGTTTCACGTTTGGCAAGAGATCAGATCTAATTATTACGGTTTATTCTTCTTCGACCGCTTGGGGCCATATTTGATTTTTGCTTACGCGAAAATTGTTAGTAATTTACTTCCGATCTCATTAGCATCAAAAATAAATCTAGTCGCTTCCAGTTGATATTACATTCCCAAATTTTTATAACCAATATTGAATCATGATTTGGCGAAAATCTCATCACTCTTCTGTTGGTGTGTTTATTTCATCGAAATATTTCTGGCAAATAAGAGGCAGAATTTGGATACGCTAAAAATAAAGCATCAATTTTCCCCCTCATCAATGCATATACATATCAGTCAGTTATGCGTCATGCATGATACACGCTTAGGCGATCATGTATCTTTCGATACATGACTGACGAGGCAGATTTTTTCCCGCAGTAGGTTGCCATTACTTTCTGCGGTAGATCAGTTGCCATCAAAGGCTATACAACCCGGTCTGTCTTGCTATTTACCCATAGCTCTAGGAAGAAGGATTCATACCTTTCCCAAGGGTATTAGCACGTAAGTGAATATAATGGATTTGACTGGAATTCGAACTCGGCTCCCCGATTCCTCAATCCGAGCCACTATCCATTACTCCACAATATACATGCAGAAACCCTGATTACCAAATATACATTTTTTGCTTTTGGGTATCCGTATTGCAAAACATTGTTAGGATATTAGCTGGAAGTTTTAAATAAAATGGAGACAAAGATGATATTTGTAATTAGAAAAAGAGAGTTGAAATTTCTAGGACAAATAATGAAAAAAGAAGGTTTGGCGAATTTGACACCCACAGGTTATACTGAGGGTCAAAAGGTAAACTACGAGTAAATTACCGAACGAGTTTGTGTAACTGGAGACTGAGAAGGAGAGTAAGGGAACAAGTATTGCTTAGAGCTACAAAGGATAGGAAAATGGAGAGAGTCATGATCAACTAGCTTCTGAACGGATACAGTACAAAAAACTAGATTATCAGAAACCCTTGAAATATCTGCAGAAATGCTTAGCTCTTTCTAACTTTTGTTAAAAAAGAATAGAACCTGAAGAACTTCCATAGACTATGATATATTTCAAGAGTTAGACATGGATTCTTCTCAGTGCTGGATATGCTAAATATTATAATCTCATTACTCTTCTACTGTAGACATTTGTATTAATAGAATTTTCAGGTTCATATACCTTATGTATATGTTGACTTTATGTATAGAACGACCACTGAATTTTTACATGAATTTTAACCCGTCCAGAAATAATTTACCTCTGTATAGTAAAACCGGTCACTGTAAAAGCATGATTTTTAATCTCTTAAAAAAATTACTTGCGTTTAGTACGACCCCATTTTTTTGCGTTAAAAAATGATCATAAAAGCGCACACGATACTTGAGTATATACCATAAATATTAACTTGGGATAATCTAAGCAGTTGGGACTCTTTTTCAAACCGCCCCAATTGTCAGCTTGAATAATCATAAAGCTTTGACTTGAGTGTTTTTATCGGCTTACTTTTTTTTTTCAGGAACCAATGAATGTGATCATTGTGGACTGGAGCGGAGGTGCTGGGTTTCCTTACGAGCAGGCAGTGGCCAACACTCGGGTCGTTGGCAAACAAATTGCAAATTTATTGATTCATTTGAACCCCGCTCATGCAAAAAGACGTTTTATGAAATTACACTTGATTGGCCACAGCCTAGGAGCCCACATCGCTAGTTACACAGCGAACCATTTGAAACACGTGTACCGCATCTCAGGTAAGCATTTTGTTTTTAATCATTTCACGCCAAACAAGGCGATAGAGACCGCTGAGACGCAAGGGGTTACTAAGGGAAATACGTTATCGAGAAGAAAGGACAATAAAAGAACAGGATATATAAGGTGACCGATGATGACGATTAGCGTTGCATTTAAATATTTGAAGATCGTAGCTGATAGGAAAGCCGGAAGTGAACCCGAAAAGCAAGAAGTACGAGGAAAGAAACTATTTAGCATAGAACATACATCTAGTAATTTCAACAGCAAAATTATCAGACTTATTTACCATTCTAGTAGAGTGCTTAAATTCCTGAAGTCGAGGAAGCAAAGATAAAATCTCGTCTTTCGATAAATATTTTGGTTGTTAAAGTTATAAGTTGATCGTGAAAAGATCTTGGCTTCCCAAAATTTTTAACCAAAGACCAGAATATTTTTGTTATCCTTTTTTGGTTGGACCGAAAACTTTTCAGCACCCTCTCGTATAAAATACCAGAAAGTTTTGTTTTTGGTAATCAATATTTAATCTACAAGAGGTCTGGTTGGCGTGGAAGTATTGTAATTTAACTGAGATTATTCAAAATCCTGGGTTTTTACTGATGGCCGTGAACAGCGCAGAAAATATATCAACGCATATTCTTCCAGGGACAGTTGGTATTTACTTCGTACTAATGTCCTGGCAAAAAGCATGAATCTATCGTTTCTCATCGCCACCAGCCGTCAGTATCCTTAGGTGGCAGCCTTTCTAGGAGAACAACTCTGGAGTCATAAACCGTAGAGAAAGTAATTGGAAAGTACTCCACTATCTTCTCCAAGAACAATAATACACAGTATACAGATATTCAAAGAGAGCCGGTAAGGAATACGCAACCAATTCTTGTTTGTTTATTTATGTTTTCAGAAATGGTGCATATAAATAACGAAATTCTAAACTGTTGAACTTTTATTCTTTTACTTTTTTTGTTCTTTCATTTGCATTCTATTGTCAGTTTTTTCTTTCTTTTATTCTTGTATTTTTATTCCTTTATTCTTTTGATATTCATAAATTAAAATTATCCGATTTCTAAGTTGAGAAAGCAGTTTTCTCCCTTTTTAAACTAATAGTTTACCCATGCCGTCATAAATAAAGCTATGTTAGAACAGCCTACAATAGTCATAACGAAATCACTATCACGTGAAGTTGCCACCTAAGTTTCGTATAAAATGTTGCATTCAATACAAAACTTACAGACAGACTTTGCGTATTTATATCGTAAGGTTTCTTATAAGAGCATCGTGTTACTCCCTCAATAATAATAATAATGTGGAAGTTTTAGATTCTGATTGTAGAATGAATAACATTTGTGTTTATTTCTTTGCCAGGTTTGGACCCAGCTGGACCGAACTTTCAAGATACGGTGCCAAAAGTTCGTCTCGATGCTGACGATGCTGATTTTGTAGATGTCATTCATACAGACGGTGCTATGTTCCTTGCCATAAAAGGTAACAGGGATGACATGCCCAGGGCCCATAATATAATAAAGCGAATAACATTACGCTTTTTCCCAGCTTCTCAAATATCGCATAAAGATTGTCGGGTCTACGAATGGAGTCTGCAGCACATGAGGCTAATATTACATTTGACAATTACAGAAAGTGTTTTAGAAAATGAGAAAAGGGCAGAGTAAAAGAATGAGAGCGTACAAGGTAAAAAGAGTTGACATAAAAAAATGTAAAGAGAGAGAGAGATGGATTAGATGAAATAGCAAAGAATAGTAGGGCGAGAAAGAAAGAAAGAAAAGAATGTATTAAAAAAGCGAGGAAATAAAGATAAAATGAATGAGATAGAGAGAGGGAGGGATAACAAGTGAGGGAAAGGTAGATAGATTGAAGGAAGGAGAGAGGGGAATGTGCAAGCTTTGAAAAAAGACAAAAACAAAAGGGTTCGTTTTTAGGAGACTGATAGAATAGAAATAGTGACGGCCATATTTTTTGAAAAGAAAGAGAGAGAGAGTATATTAACGAAAGAAAGTAATAAATCAGGAAGGGAGATAAAAAAAGTATTGCAATATTTGAGGATGTGTGAACGTAAGACTAAGATTAGAGAAAAATGACATAGAAGGAAAAAAAAAAGAAATCATTGGAAAAAAAAAAACAATGAGTTGAGTAGTGAGGAGAGAGACATAGAGGAAGCAGTTGCATGAATGGGTAGGCTTGCAGAAGAAAAAGTATAGAAAATGAAGTTAAGAGAAAGAGAAAATGAAGGATGGTGATAAACAGTGATAGAGAAAGGAGAAAATGCAGAAAAAAAAACGAAGTAAAAAAAATATGAGAGAGAAACATAAAATAGAGAAAGCGAATGTGTTAGAAACATTTGAAATGGATCTTCCAAAATGAAATCCAGACTTAAAACGAATGCTGAGAAAGTATTTAAAAAATTCTTAAAAGTATACTTTTTTGTTAATCTTTTGACTAACATTGTCACAGATATACACACAGCACATGTAAATGAAAATGGCGTATTAGGCGATGGGAAAAGAAAGAATACCTATTCAGTTAGAACTATATGAGAGTAGTATAGCGAATATCGGCACTGAAAGTAAAATCGGCGTGAAGTGTTCTAATTCCATTTTAGCCTTTTGCGTTCACTTTCGCCTTGGGGAAGACATGCACCAATCACTTCACCCGATACTTATATATTAAATAGTAGGGTAGACTGTCCACTCCGTCTAGTTGGCAAATAGTTTAAAGGTAGAAAAACTCTGAATTCCGAACCGTAGAGAAGGCAGCGGCAAATCATTTCATTAACACGCCACTAACAGAAAGCATGACAATTCGCAGATAACAAAGAAAAGGAATCTGTGGAGAGATTGCCTACGTTCTGAAATGACATTAAAAAATATCAGATTAAAAAGCTCCATAGCCGAAACAGTAATGCAGCTGTCGCGTTAAGACAGGGTTAGTGAGTAAAAGGGAAACGCCCTATAGTATTTCATTGCGAGTATATTCTTTATTTCTAGTATTGCGTACTGACCGCCGTAAAATGGCCGTGATAAAAAATTGGAATAAAAATTAAATAAATACATGATGAAAAATGAATAATTTCTAGTATCTGTCTATATTTCTGAGATGGGGCATTATGTACACTATTTACATTGTTCGGACTATTGTCCTCATCTTTTGATGCCATATTTATTACAACGTTTCGGCCGTTGTACGCTCCGACCTTCTTCAGGTGGTTGGCATGTCGAACTGAACCCTTTATTTCGCTCGCTGGGGTAGTTCCACGTGCCACGTTTAACGGATGTCGGTTATTAGTTATCTCCTGTTAATTCCCCTTTCCAAGTTCTCCACCGCTTTAAGTAGGTATTGAACTCACACTCTTTGGGTCCTCTCACTGGATCTAACTAACGCCTTTAAATAGTGTGAATAATTGTTAATTCTAAAAAAAAAAATCCGTTTGAGACAGTTTATGTCCCCTTTGCAGTAATGTCATTGCAATAAATATGACTCGATTCTTCCTCATCCACAAGCCAAGATAGGTTCGCCTATTGCCCGGTTCACACTCCTTCGTCTTTTGAACAGTAGTAGAGGTTTTTTCCCTTGTCTCCTATATACGATTGGATTTCCAATTCATTCTCTTAAAGTCTTATTCTCTTCCACTCCGAGTAACCCATTACGTCTTAGTGGCATTATCGTTTTGCTTAGAGTGAAATTATTTTTTTTAATCAAATTCACCCCATAAAAGGCACTAAAACCACGAAGACACAAGAGGTTTCTGGGTGTGAAAGAATTGGAAAACAGAGACATTATTGAAGACCGTACAAATAGAAGAGTAATCAGGAAGACAATAGAAAACGATTGACATTAAAATTTTTGAAGATCAAAATTGACTGGAAAGCAAGAAGCTGGAAGAGATTTGCACAAGCGAGAAGTGCGAGAGAAGAAACTATTAGCATAGAACTTACGGTTACATATAACCAGTTCAACTGCAAATTGAGGAGATCTTGTTGCTAAACGAGTACTGCGATTAAATTCAAAAGCTCTAGGTACCATAGCAAAGAGCTCATCCGACCAATTACCATGAAAAAATGTATAGAAAATGAACAGAAAAGCAACTTTAAGGCGATGGGAAACTGTCTGAAGCCGAGACGCCAGATCGGGACCAATAATATTGCCGATACTTCTTTGTATTTTATCAAGTGTTTTTTTTTCTAAATTTTTATTAAGTGTCAGCAATATTCTAAGCATGGACGAATGGTAGACTTTTATATATGTAAAATTTTTAAAATGATCAGCTTTCCGTTTAGCATGGTCACGTTGTCGTCACATGGGCGACGCTTTCAAAACGTATTCCTAAAAAATTTTTCATTCAAAATAATCAAGAATTTTTTAGGAATAAAAATTTTCAGTTATCTGTTTTGGATAAGACTTGTTTTTATGTCCATCGTCTTTGTCAAATTGAACTGAATTGTATTTTAATGAATATTGTCCTGAAGAAGGTTTATTAAACAGAAAAGTCAGACGTCGACATTTCATTCATTCAAACAACATAATTGCATTTAAGGATTTTTGTTTGTTTTTTCCAAATTTTTCTTCATATATATATATATATATATATATATATATATATATATATATATATATATAGAAATCTTATAAGTATAAGAAATTATAAGAAATTATACTGCTCGAAAACCTTCGGTGTATTGATTTGCAAATAAAAAGCCAATACCAAAGGCAAAAAAAAGGTATAAAAAAGAAAGAACCAAGAACATGTACGTTAACCGAAAATAATCGTCTAGCAGACGAGTTCAAGGCCCAAAGAAAAAAAAACGGTGCGAGTACCCAAAATAACTAAATAAAATGCTTAATACAATGAGTAGAGTAGACCTAGTTAAACCTAGAGAGCCAGACAAACCTACCAAGGTTTCACCTAAGCGGATCGCCGGGGAATGCCGGCCTTCCCTGACGATCCGCTTAGGTGAAACCTTGGTAGGTTTGTCTGGCTGTCTAGGTTTATATATATATATATATATATATATATATATATATATATAATGAACTCCATAATGAGGCTTGACGGAAATTTTAAAAAATGATTAGAGATTTACTTTTTCCGCTGCTATATCAAGCATTTGCGGGCAGGGAACATGCAAGCTAAATTTGTGGGCAGGGGACAGGTAATTTAGTACAGGGCTATCTAACTCTAAGCTAAGGAACGAAAGACGAACCAGAATTATAATGCAATTTTCAACCGATCTTTTACTGAACATTAATTTTCCTTATATTTCAGGTTTTGGCACGATGAAACCAATGGGCGATGTCGACTTTTACCCCAATGGTGGGAAAAGACAACCCGGATGCCAAGGAACGTGGCTTGATTTAGCCATAAGAGCATACAACACGGGCATAAAAAGTAAGTAGAAAGTATAGATGTGTAATGACGTAGATGTCACAGTTCATGAGAGCATAAGACTTGAATCTTTCATATTTAACATTACATTTTATTTCAGTGTGGTAACTTTGTCAATCAGCCGGTGTCCAGTGCGCGTCAGCGTCTCCACGTCCGAAATATTTTGGTCTGCGATGTCTGAGGGACAATCCAACTCCTTTCTGAAGCGGTTGTTTATATAGATGCGTGTATAACATTTATTTTTCCCGCTTGCGACATTGGATGCAGTCGTGAGGTTACATGATTCTGCATTCGACAGCCGGGGGAATCTTTGGGTCAACCACGCACGTGGGCTATTTTGAAGGTCTGGTGCAAGACTGAGTGCAAATGTCATCCGGGCATAATAATACGCGTCTTAAGTTTGTAATAATTTATTTGATTGGAGATTTAAAAAATCAATTAAAAAGGTGTGTGTGTGTCTGAGAAAGAGAGAGAGAGGACAGAGAGACAAAGAAAGTGAAATTCAAAGTTATTATTACATTCTGATAAAACTATAATGATTAAAGAAAACAAAAAACAACAAAAAAAAAAAAAAGCAAAAAAAAAAAAAAACCCGAAAAGGTTATCAGGTGATTAACTTTACGACATGTCAACCCATGTCGAGCTTTCTAGTTTTGAATTTTGTACGGGACACCCAGTGAGATTTGAACTCAATACTCAGCAGCCATGACCAACCAGATTATTCTTGTCAACTACGCTGAGGCTCCCTACTAAAAAGGACTTGCTGAATGCGTTTACTGGACTAAATTAAATTTAATAATCATCAAGTTCAGTTGCGAACTTCCTATTTACTGGCAAAGTAAAGAAATTGATATGAAAGGCATCCTGGCTATGACGATAAACTACACCCGGGAGAAAGACCTTTTATTGGGAAGTTTTCAGGGGCGTAGAACCCCCTTAATTGCTGTTTTCCCAGGTTCACCCTGAATCGGGGTGGTAGCATCTGCCAGAGTCCAAGTTATGGGCAAATAGTTAACCTCCAAACTGAGGTAAAACACTATAAAAGTATTAAAATAGATTTTTATAGTATAAATACCAGTAATACGTTTTTTGGGAAAAAGTATTACCAGGCAATACATTTTTGAAAAAAAATATTAATAGCAGTAAATTTGACTCTCGACAAAAACCCTCTTTACAAAAATACGTTAATGAAACCGGATCTACAAACTGATTTCCTGCAAATAATACATATCCTATTCATACGAATCTATCTTAAAAATCTTGTCGGCATTAAATAACATATTGAAATAAAAGTAAACGAAATCAAATTGAAATGAAAGGAAATAAATCTGGAGCAATGTATTGAATATGAATAGGAGAAAAATAAACATTGACGACAGGTCAAGTCAACACATGGACACAATGCACTTTTCAAGCGTTTTCACACCTGTATTTTAAGGTAATTGGGAATAAAAATTACACGTTTAGAATCAGGATTTGAAATTCATGGGACATATAATAAGAAAATGAGGCTTGGGGAATTTGACACTCAAATAACATATTGAGTGTAAGGGGGGGACATAAGAGCGAGTAGCCTACTTAACGAGCTTTTGTAAATTGATGAAAGAACATTAAATGAAAGAGATAGTAAGATTGTAATTATTGTGTAATGAAGTGTGAGTACCGATAAAATGAAAACACGAGACTTGAATCTTCTTTACATAACATTTTATTCACTTCAATATTTCGTCAGTCACCCTCAGCCAGTGTGGGTGTAAAGACCCCCCCGCCCATATCTATCGTACGAAATGTCGTGCCAACATATGAGAGTGTCCGAGGCTGTTGGTTATATATCCATCTGTTCAGCATTTCCGTTATCATGCTTGCAAAATCTAGGGTAGGTGTGAGGTCACGTACCTCTGCATTCAGTGGATGGAACTGAGTCCCGCTAATCCTCTGTTGTACCCGGCCTCTTTGATGTCTGAATGAATATGAGGTCAAAACTATTCATTCGCCATATCGTACAATTGATAGGAAGTTATGGAGAGCCATGATCAGCTACGTTCTGACGAAACACAGTACATAATAAAAATAATTTAGTCGTTATTACCATAATTTTGCTAGTATTTTTCCGGATTTAATTTTTTGAAAAAGATCGCTTTATTTTTTAGTATGTGAGAAAATCCGAGTGACTAAATTTTGTTTCGAGCACGCTAACACCTGTTAAAATCCTCACAGTATTTAGTATTATTGAAGTTATCGGTAATTTTTTTTTTTTGTCGAGATTTACAAACTCTACGTTTCATTCAATTTCGCAAACCAATCGATGGAATTTGAATAAGCTGATTTGTTTTGAAAAATACTTTGACAAAAAACTTCGAGATAATAATTTCTTTAAGTTTATAGGACTTCATGATAAATAATATTTTTTAAGAAAATTTATTTGTTTCCTTTTTAACAGAGCTGGATTTCTTACTCTTGAGCATACGATATACAACTAGCAATACGTAAATAATTCTTTCTGGAACCAATTTCCAACTTTTTGAAGCGTTTGGCTTTGTGATTTATTTATAATTCTCGCAAATGCAGTTCGAATTGGAAACTGGATTCTTGTATATATAAAAAAACTTAAAGAAAATATATGCAAAAAACTATATTGCATTTTTGTTAAATAAGTTTATGTTATTTTAATCATTAAATTGTTTTTAAAACAGTGGGAGCATTTTGTATATTAAATAATTAACTCTTTAATATTTCTCCCCCGAAATTAATGAACATTTATTGTGCTAAGCTACGCACCCTAGTAAAAGCAATTGTATTTTGTACACATTTACCTGTTTGGGCGTCTCCCCAAAATTTGGTTTCGATCGGTCAAAGTGTGGCTATTTTAGAGGGTGTGGCGGACGGACTAAAGGAAGTCACAGAATTTTATGTATATATTAATAAATCAAATACAATTGTTCTTTCAAAGAGATGATATTTAAAATAAAAATCAGATTGTATTGTTTCGTGCCATTAGAATAAATTCGTTTTTGTCTGAATGTTCTTTTTTTTATTTGTTTTTATTCGAACTTTTTCCTTTCTTTTTTTTTCCCTTTTAACCATTAATTTTCATATTTTTACCCTCATTCCTTTTATAAAACAAATTTACTTTCTTTCAGATGCCAGCAACTCGGTCGGTTGCAGTCACAGTCGTGCTATATTTCTTTACATCGAGTCCATCAAATCAACTTGCTTCACCGCCGTTGAGTGTGATAACAGTCAAAACTTCACACTTGGAAAATGCAAAAACGGCGAATACATCACAATGGGATATCATTTAAGGAAAAACGTACATAAAGGATCCTATTTTCTAAACACATTAGGAAGAAGACCTTACTGTGGTAAGCACTAAATTTTAATTAATTTCTTACTAATGATTAAAGGTTAACATGAAAGATATTACAAAAACATTGGCCATAAATAATACTCTTTTTTGAACCATAAACTTTTTATATATAAAGAAGGTCATCTTTTCAAACTAATAAATTTAATTACTATCAATACCTGTGAAAATGTCATGCTATTCCTCTTTGAATTTTCGGGTGAACCTTAATTCTTAAGTTAATGATTAAATAAACTACTGGCGAGTTTTGTCCTTGGTTTGAAGATAAACTACGATAATATTTTTCGCAAGTTTTTTTTTAATTTTTTTTTTTTACAAAAATTAACTCCAAAGTTCATTTCATAAACACATTTAATATATATCTATGGTTCAGTATATTATCAATATAAACGCGTCCTGGGTATGAAGATAAACTACATCCGATAGCAAGGCCTCTGACCGGGAGGTTTTGAGGTGATTGGAACCACCTCTTAGTTGCGGTTGTTCCCAGGTCCACTCTGACCCGGGGTGGTAGTACCTGTTAAGGTCCCAGCTATGGCCAAACAGCACCCCCCAAACTGAAACACTATGAAAGTATAAAGATATATTTTTATAGTAAGAATACCAGCAATACGTTTTCATAGTGTTACCAACAATTCATTTTTGTATTCAGTTCTTCTTCTTATCAAGTCGCTACACCACACGCATCGAGATTTGAACATATAGTCTTGTATGGGGTGTTATGGTTTGAAGGTCATTAAGTTTTCATGGATCTTCTAGATTGGTAGTTTGGGTCCCACATTGTTAAGGTGGCTAATTAGGAATCATGTTGTTTCCAGCCAATTTTAATCTTCAAAAATTTAGATGCAATGCCAATCTCTGTCTACTGTTCTCTTGATTACTCTTTCCTCTTTCGGTTCATTATCAATGTTTCTGTTCCTAATTCTTCCACACCCAGTAATCTTTTGGTGTCTTAGTGGCTTTACTGCCTTGCATGGGTTGAAACCGATTAAATAAAAAAAATGTTAGTGAAAATCTTTAGATCGAGAAGGTACAAAGAGTTAATCTCTTGGCGGTTAGCTTCAGTCATGCTGATGGAAGGCAAAATGAAGGTGTTCGAATGCAGACGTTATCATTCTTCGGCCAGTGGTTTTTCAAGGCTGTCAATTTAAATACACCTCAGGTCATTGATGTCTGTCTTCGTCATGGAAACCCAATATCTGCAACTATTAAAGAGAACTATTCGGAGACCTAACACGGAGAATTTTTGTACAACCATTCACACATCGAAAAATATATGACCAGGAATCGTGATAGGCCAAATGGGAGAGAAAGACTCTTTATGCTACTTTAATAAGACGTGATCGTTTTGGGGTGTTCTATTATTTGTAAGTCTACAAGAATTTCTCAGTAAACGTGTTCATACCTGTGATGGGACGTGCCAATAATTCATTTTTAAGGATATAGATGTTTACCTTACTTCATTATCATATTTAAATAATTGTATTCTTTTCCAGTACTTTTCAAAGCTTAAAGTTTCTTGCTATTCCTGATTAGCATGAATATGCATGTCATTTGGTCAGTGTGTCGTATATAACATTTTTTTTATCATTTTACACCAAGCAAGGCGGGAATGCAACTAGAACATGGAGTTACAGAGAGTGAAAGTGAGAGAAAAAACTGAGTATAGGGAGAATTGAGGAAAAGGGAAAAGATGAACGGGATTCAAAAAGATGGAAGTTGGCGGATGACGTTGCATTTAAATTTTTGAGGATTGTATTTATCAGGGAAGCAAGTAAACAGAAGGGAGTTACACAGGTGGGAAGTGCGAGAAAAGAAATGAATAGTAGTACTCAAAGTGTGCTACGGGAACTGGTAATGCTATTTCAGCCATAGACTGCCGGTACGCGACTGCTAACGAAAGATAGAAAACGATTCTCGAGACAACAATGACTTTTGTTTTGTTTTTTTAGCTGAATATTATGAGGTCACAGACATTGTTTTGAAAGTCTTTCTGGCCTTCTTTTTAACATACTTCGAATATTTATGTCTTTCTGCCATACTCTTTAACATATGTTTGAATGACTTCACTGGCTTCATTTTTACCAGTGCTCATATTGCAATTTTTGCTGTTATCATTGCATAATACCCCATCTCAGAAATATAGACAGATATTGAACCATGATTGTTATGATAAAGAAGTTAGACTTACATGTATATTAGAAATATGTCGACTTACGGCTATGTCACGTTGAAACACCGTATGATCACCAAAGTTAAGCAACGTCGAGCCAGTTCAGTACCTGGATGGGACAATCTGGGAATTCCAGGTGGTGTAAACTTGGATGTGCGGGTGGATAATGGATAACGATTCGAAATTGGAAATCTGAGAGCAGTGTTCCAATTCTATTCTGGCTCGTTATATTTACTTCTCTCCCCTAGCTATAGGTTAATTACTGGGTATTTTTTAATGTAAAGCAGCATCTTATATATATATATATATCGCACATTTAGTACGGTATAAATATCAATATTTAAATTATACAACGATCAGTTTTCAATAAGCACCTGACGATTGTGTTGAGTTTGAAACTTAGAGTTTTGCTACCGGTGAGAAAAATATTTATCTCTCTCTCTCTCTCTCTCTCTCTCTCTCTCTATATATATATATATATATATATATATAAAATGTTTGTTATATTTACAGCACTGTTTTACGCTAAGCGATTTTTCAAAATGGGTGACTGTTTTTAATAGATAGGGAGAGAGAGAGAGAGGTTGCATACACGCAAACATCAAATTCAGTTTTGCGAACCTTGCGCATTATCCTACAAAGAATTAAAAAAAATCCTCTTCAGCTTCTGTTGTATTTTTTAACGTTTTTTTTTTTTTTTTATCCACGCAACAAGATAGTTTAGTATTCGAGGTTAAATGTTTGTCTATTATCCAGTCATCCAAATACTTTCCATATCTTAAAATGTTACTCCCACTGAGTTTTGGTTTTCGATGTCTTCTGCCGCCATAGACTGTTGTTTAGTTTCCGATCAAAACTGTGTAACCATATTTCAACAACAGTGACAAACTATTCCGTAAAAAGGATCAGCAGATGTGCGAATATGCTTCAAAATCAAAATGAAAAGTGTCCACTCAGTATTGTTTGTGGTTGTCATTTAAATCGGAGTGGTCAAGCTCCAAACAGAACAAACAATGGTCCAATAAAGACAGGACCACACAAGAAGACAAATCAATAATAACCAAATTTATAATAAATAAACTGAGGGATTTATTTAGCATTTGATAAAAATTAGCATATTTTTAAAAAATTTGATTCGTCTAAGCATACGTCTGTCAGTCAGAGCTTAACGTTGAAATGTAAAAAAGCAAAGGCAAACGAAAATATATAATCTGTTGTAGCATGATGACGGAATAGACATTGCACACAAATTTTGTACCAAACCAAAGAAGCCGGGTACACTAGGGGGTGGTTTGGGGTTAGCCACAGACACCGAGTGAAGGAATACGTGATCTTAGACCTATATCCGGTTTCCGGTTTATGAGAGCTTTTGTAATGCACGCAGTTAGATAAGCGACCGACCAGGAAAAAAAAACCTGTAGAGTCTGGTGTCGGCATTCACAGAGCACGAAGTGTAGGGTGGGGGTAGAATGTAAGGACCACATATCTAACGAGGGCTCTTGCGGAGTCGCTTCATATCTACACTGGCCGAGAGTAACTAATTAAGTAATGAAGATTAACTGCACAATTAACGACGTTACAGCCCACTTTGTTATACTTTGATAAAAGAGGAAGCATGATTGCTAACGCTAAACAGTCATATGTTTACGAAACTTTCTAAATATAAGGGTTTACGTGGCTTCAAGCGAATGAATCCTCTCGATCTGAATGGTCAATCCTTCATAAGATCTTAAGGTCTGACGCTAGGTGTTTGCAAGCAAAGAACTTTACCAAATAACAAAAAAAAAAAAACCCCAAAAAACACATCACTTGAAGATATGCAATAGCAGCAATAGCTAAAATGGGTTGCACGTATAACTAGAATGGAAAATAATGAATTAATCAAGTTGTTTACTTTCCACGCTACCGTAAACAAAAGGTTACGAAGGAAACTGCCACAAGTAATAGAAAGAGCTACAACATTTAATGGACTAAAAAAAAAAAAGTATTTTCCTGAAGACTGTTTTAAGAAAAAAAGATTTTATAAATTTCAACCGACAGGAAAATTGTTCGATCAATAAATGTTGATATGGAAACGGTTTCTCTTTACAATTAAGAAAACCTTTTTTTTTTTCATTTTATTTCAGGTTATAATTATATCATAGATATGTATGTGGCCCAAAATACCACTCTTCATGGCGTATACATCCGAATAGTAGGAACCAAAGGAATTTCAAGCAAACGACATATATCTGGGTAAGTACATATTTCTCTATCGTTGCTCTCGCTTGTCACGGTCTGTATTCAAACTTTTCTTTCCAACAAATGTAACCAGATGTGTTTTTGGCCATTCTTCGCAGATAAGTAACACTTCGTCAATGCCGAATAGGTGGCCGCCTGATAACTCCTTGATTCAAAGTAAAAATAGAAACACTGATTCCAAGGTCTTCCATCGTGCAATCTGGCAATCTTAATACTTCAGGGGTCGTTGATTTTTCTTTACAGTTGCGTGCGAACTTCTTTATGCGAGTGTAAATGAATGCTGGAAGGTGTGGTCTCGTGTTGAAGATAAGCTTACTTTAGTTTGACGTAAAGCTGCAATAGATGAAATTGCAAAAAAGATTGAACTTATGTGCAACTGCCTGTGAGCGGTCTTGCATGCCATACCTATATTTCTGAAACTGCGTTTTCAAGGGTATCTAGTGTAATTCTCTCCAAAGCAGCGGATAATAGGGAACTATCTATTATAATTTTCTTCGAAACCGTGGATAATAGAGAACTATAGTATAATTTTCTGCTAAATCGCGGGTAGTATGGAACTATCTGTATAATTCTCGCTCATCAAACCGCGGACACTAGAGAACTATCCCTGTATAATTCTCCCCTAAATCGCGGATATTAGGGAACTATCTAGTATAATTCTTGCCCCCCAAAAAAAAAAAAAAAAACCAAGACAGTTGGGAACTATTTGGTATAATGCTTTCATATATATACATACATATATACATACATACATACTGCTATAAATGTGGTACAAAAATATGAATAATGAAATAGAACAATTATAACAATATACCAGGAAATATAGTCCTGTTGTGGCGTGTATGATAGAACATTAGCCTGGGACCACAGGTTAAAGTTTTGGGGACGATATATTTTTAATTAAAATTTTATTATATTTATTCTTAAAACAAATAATGACGCACAAATGAATACACAAAAATTAGACAGTTCGATATACTTAAATCAAGCAGGTACAGAAATTAAAATATCTGGGAAGTGTTCTAACAGAGGACGAAAAATGAGATGCGAAGACGTATTGAGATGGTCAAAGGTGCAATCCAAAAGCTAAGCAGTGTATTAAGAGACAGGAAAACTTCGTTAGAAACAAAGAAAAGAGTACGGAACTGTTTCGTGCTAACTGTCCTCCTATATGGCAGGGAATGCTGGACAATCTCTTCAAAGATGAAGAAGAGACTTGAAACAACAGAAATGTGGTTCTACAGAAAGATGCTGAGGATACCATAGGACGAACAACGGTGAGGTTTTAGAGAAAATGGAAACAAAAAAGAAACTTGTTCTTAGCATCAGGAAGCACTAGATGAAATTTCTGGGCACGTAATGAGGAAGGAAGGCTTGGAAAATCTGATACTCACAGGACAGATTGAAAGAAAGACAGAGGAAAACAGAGCGTAATATACTTGACGGGCTTGAGTGGAGGGATAGTCGAACAGGGTTTGGGGGAAATAACAAAAAGACAAAACTTATTAAGAGCTAGAAGGGACAGGAAGATGTGGAGGGCCATGATCGTATACACCCTTGCACATAAAAGAATAATAATAATAAAACCCGAATGCAGGATGAAGGACTTAAATTTTGATATTCTCCGTCTGAATTTTGGGGGTGAGGAGTTATTATTTACTCTATTTATATTCGAACTAATGTCACTATCTTTGTTGTTGTTATCACAGCGTTTTGGCCGTTGTGCTCTCTAGCCTTCCTCAGATGTATATCGATCTGGGTGATCTACCAGGAATTCTGAACTGAACTCTTTATTTAATCTACGAGGTTAGACAGTTCTCGTTTCACTGTTCATGCCTCGTGATATCGTATAGTACTGGTCAGTTATCGTTCGGTCGCTTACACACTGCCCAGTCCAGGCATTGAACTCACAATCACTATGTCACCAAATTCACAAAGCAACGTTTTTTATCCAATTTGCTGTGTTGAACTTGAAGCCTTAAACTTAACTTGCTTGCTGATCAGAGTTGCAACTGCTGCCTATGCTTTGATTGCTGCTGCTGCTGTTGTACATGTTTTGATTGCTGCTGCTGCTGTTGTACATGTTTTGATTGCTGCTGCGTTGAAATCTTGCTGCCATTTGTCTTTCTTTCATTATTAGCGGTTCCCATGTTGTATTTATTTCTATGCTGGGACTATTAACGAGGTCCTCATAGACTAGCATAAGTGCTGATTCTTTAAGATGTCTAATTCTCCAGTGTTCTTCCCTATCCAGTATTTCCGCTTCATTCCACAGGGGCTGATGGCTAACCTTTTCTCTTAATAAATTTGATCTTTTCGCTATCTCTGCTTGTCCCTATTCTTCCAACAATTTACACAAGCTTGTTAGCTAGGTTATGCGTAACTTTCCGCTGTCCTTTTTACCTTCAGTATACTCTTTGAGTGTCAAATTTTCTAAGTCCCCTTTTCTCATTATATGTCCTGCAAATTTCGACCGTCTCTTTCTCATGCTACGTACAAGCAACGTCGGATTTAGGACAAATGAGGTCTTGTGCTAGTTAAGTTATGAGGATCTTTACTTGAGAAGGAAGTAGGCCCGGAATACCTACACAAGCATGGAAGGAAGATGGGCCCCCTGGACAACGGTCAGCTGGGTCCTGTGCTTAAACACATCTAAACATAATGGTAAATCCGGCACTGCGTATAAGTGTTTTTTGTTTTCATTTTCTCTAAAACTTCATCGTTTCTTACAATTTCAGTTTATGATATTTTCAGCGCCTTTCTGTAGAAACACATTTCTGTTGCCTCAAGTCTCTTCTTCAACTGTGAAGAAACTGTCGAGCATTCACTGCTAGATAGGAGGACCGATATTACATAACAGTTCAGTATTCTTTTAACGAGTTGTCTTAATATTTTGCTTAGCTTTTGGAAGACATCTTTTCGCTATCCTAAGATAGCTTCGTGTTTCGGTGTTGTATTTTGTGTCCGCTGTTAAGACACTTCCTAGATATGCCAATTTTTGTACTTGCTTGCTTTTTGTATCTCTAATTTGTAATTCGCATGTTGAGCTTTTCTTTGTGCTAACAACCATGCATTCTGTCTTACAATTGATGGCCTTGGAATTCGGAGTTAAAATGAACAGTCGGTTTACCTACGCCAAGAAGGTTAATGGAAGATAGTAATGACGAGAAATTTTAACAAAACATGATAAGGAAGTTATTCACAAATTTTACATGCTTGAGTTTTGTTCATATAACAGCTTAAATGATCTGACACAAAATAATATTAAAAAATGTTTAAAACAAAAGTAAGAGAGTTGATCACAGAAGGAATATACAGTTGGAAACATTCAAAAGTAGACAAAGAGAGATAGTTTGGAATACTTAGCTTTCTTGGATTGTTGAAAGATATTTTTTGAAGTGCCACGTGCTTGGTTAAGGCCGATAATATAATTGGCGAGTAATTTGTCACTTTTGAGAACCTGAACGTTGGACGCGTGAAGAGAAATGAAACTTTTTATATGACTTCAGACACTCGTCTTTTATTAATCTAATTTTTCTCCTCCATTTTATATAAAAAAAAGATTTCGCATAGGCTCGATATTTTCTTTTCTTTCTTTTCCTTGGTTCAACGGCTAATTTCTGTGTCAACATCTTGATTATGTCATTATTTTCCCCACGCCTTACGTGTGCTATCCACTTTAGTTGTTGCCGCAGTTGAAAGTCCTCATCTGATGTGGTTTCTGTTATTTGGTACAATTCTTTGTTTGTGATTCTGTTGCACAAGACCACAAAGCTCGAAATGTTGTTTTCACCAAGACCTCAGGCATCGCTTTTCAAAGAATGAATAGTTAAAATTCATTTGAGATAGCGCTTGCATACAGTTTAGATCTATCTATTGCTGGTATATTTTTAAAATATGTATCGTTGCTAATTCTTTTGTCAAATATGTATTGCTGGTAATATTTTGTTTTTCGAAAATATATTGCTGGTAATAATTTTTTTCCAGAAATATATTGTCGTTATTAAAACCTATTTTTACACTTTCATAGTGTTTTGAGCCGAGTCTGGAGATTAATTATTTGCCCATAGCTGAGATCCTAACAGGTGCTACTACCTCGGTTCAGTGTGGACCTGGGAACACTAGCAATTAAGAGCTAGTTCTGCGCTCTTTAAAATCTCCTGATCAGACGCCTTGCTGCCGGATGTAGTTTATCGTCATACCCAGGTTGCGGATGTAGTTTATCGGCAGATCCAGGACGGATAATTTTCTTATCTGAGATAAGATATTTTGTTATACCCCTACACTGATATATCTGAAGTTTTCAGTATTTACTAAATCCACATCCTGAATTTTTATGATGGATTCAAGGTCGGCACTTTCATTTTAATTCCAGAAACTTCTCTATTAGATGTGAAACTCTGTATTTTGTAAAACGTCATCAAATGTAAAAAACACTCAAAAGAACAAGTTTCAGTATTTTCGAGAGAAAACAAATAAAATAAGCAAGTTAAATTCAAGGAAAAACGTTAAAACATTTTTATCAAGCACAATACAATTACAATAGCATACTCCATTTTTTTTTCACCGCCTATCCTGTTTTCGCTACCATGACTCAAAAAAGTGTTGATTACGGAAAAAAGAAAAAGAAAAAGGACCCCCCTAAAAAAAACAAATAAAAGAACACTATGAAAATCGTCTATCACTCACGAGTTTAAAAATGTTGTGGGAGTATTTTTATTGTGAATTCATTGGGATTAAATAGATTTCATTGCAGGATAAGTTATTGTAATTATAGGGATTGACGTAATACTTTCTTTATTTCAATTCAACCGAAGAAAGTTTCTGCCTTTTATCTTTTGATTCCCATGGGAACTTACAGGAGAAATAGGTTTTTTTTTTTTAAAATCTTGTTCAGTTATTGAAGTTATAAGATGCCACAAAATAGCAAATATTTACCGAAGGAGACTTTTTTTCAGAAAATAAAATTAAGCGATATATATATATAGCGACATGGCTTGTAAACAGATACAAGTCATATATCACAAAAATAACTATGGAAATACTTAATATATCAGACAGGTTTTTAATTATTTTGACGCTCTTTGAAGTCTCAACGGCATAAAAATTATTTGTATTAGAAAAAGGTTAATATGGTATTGTTTTAACTGTGTATTCAATATTCGAAGAGGAAAAGTAACTTACATGCCAAATGATTATGAGAATAAATCGCATCTTGAATTAAACCTTACAAGCAGTAGGAATTATTTTACTCGAAAAATTGTATGGGGCAACGCTGAATATAAATGTAAAGAGAATTTATGTCCATTTCTTTTCGTTGGAGGAATGATACAGCTTAATTTAAAAAGATATAAATTTAATATAAATTACAATAAAAATATAAATTGCAATAGAGATATAAATTTAATATGAATTATCATAAACTTTAATACAAAAATTTTAAAACAAAAAAAGAATGTAAATTTAAGATGAATTAGAATAAAAAATAAAATTATAATTTTAATTGAAATAAAAATATAAGTTTAATATAAAATATAATAATCTAAATTTAAAATAAATTTAACAAAGACAGTTATTGTTGATTTTATTATAAATTGCGAAAATGGATATACAGTTAATTTAAAATTTATAAAATAATAATCTACATTTTAATAAAGAATATAAATTTAATATAATGTTTAACAAGGAATATAAATATAAAAAAAGAATATAAAAATCGAGATATATTTAATATAAATTCTGGAAAAGATAATTTCAATATAAATTAAAATAAAGAATATAAATTTAATATAAATTGCAATTAAGAATATAAATTCAATACAAATTTCAATTAGGAACATAAATTTAATATAAATTACAGTTAAGAATATAAAGTAGTCGACTAGAATGATTATAAATGACTTGAATAATGTTATGTATTTTGACAGTAATAATTTAACTTTAAAAGAAGAAAAGCACGAATACGCCATGTAAAAAAAATTAATTTATATATTTATTTCCTGCGTCAATAAAAAAAAAAAAAAAAACAACATATTTCAGAATGCGAATAGCGATTGGATAAGAGACGTTTGCTGGGAGATAAGCGTTTGTCAGCTTTTAAAAAATATTCTGTTCGGCCTATTTGCTTCATTCTTTGTATTTTTTGTTGTTAGCAATAATTTTCCCGCCGATTTGTTCGACAATTGTGTAAATTCCGTAAATAATCGAGGAGTCGTTTTTCCAAAGAAAAAATAGGTGAACAGTAGATAATGGTAGCTAATATACCAATGTCGCGATTCATTTACACACACACGCATACATGTATATATATATATATATTAAAAAGAAGAGAAAAACCGCAAACGTTTTTGGTTGTAATGTGGATTTTTAAAAAAAAAATATATTATGCTTTATTTTCCATAATTTTGCTACAAGTGTTTCCGGTCTAGAGACTTTCATCAGGCAAAGAGTGGATATTTCCACATATTATTAAAAATAATTAATTTTTCTTCTGCTTTTCGATGTTAAATATTCTCGATATCAGACATTCTCTTATTTGTGTGTTAGTGACCCAAATATCTTCCTTGAACTGGTAGTGAAAAGTTCTGCGTGAAGGGTAATAAAACAATTAAGACTGGTCTGAGAAAGGGTGAGAAAGATTCTTTGGAAAAACGACTCCTCGATAAGAATATACTTATAATTATTCTTATCTTTTAATGACCCCTGTGTGTTCTTAGATCTATTTCCATTTTGTTGTGTTTTTGTTAGGATGCGTACGCATACGTATATTCCCTCTCCATACATACATACATACCGTCTTACTATAAGGAAATAGTATACACATATGTACACATATACATACACATACGCACACATGCACCCACACATATATACGCACACACACACTTCCTATGTTGTGTTGGGTTCGCCTGTGTGCCCGTGAGTTTTGTTTTTTATATATATATATATATATATATATATATATATATATATATATATATATATATATATACCAGGTGTGCATGTGTGTGTATATATATATATATTGTAGGCAGGTGTGGTTCTATCTATATATATATATATATATATATATATATATATATATATATAACCGAACAGGCTTCGAAAAGTAAGATATATTCACTACTTATATATATATCGAGAAGGGAACTCATAATAAAGTGAAGATAATCACTCACATTTTTTTTTTTTTTTTTCGATTAATTTTTATTCTTGAGAAATGTGCGCAAGCGTATTATTATATGTAGATAGGAATATGCATGAGGATGTAAAACAATCATTTAAATCACGCCAACAATATTGATAACAGAATTGATAACAGATAATTGAAGCGGCATTAATATCAAAAACCGGCATCAAAATTATATATAAGGGAATGAATGCTTTTTAAAAAATATCTTACTTAGAGTTATCTACCCTGAAAATTAAATACGATCAAGAGGAATAACTCTAAAGGATTATTATGTAATTTTGTGCCATTATACATTTAATGCATTGATTTGAATAATAATTTTAAAGAGGAAAACTTTTGAGACATGTTCTCCGTTCTTAATTCTGTTATATTATGTTAAAATTGTTATATATTTTTTCTGTTTATTTTTTAGTGACCCAATCTCGACAGGTTACGGTAACAAAGTAGGAACTGTTTTGTTGGCCCACAGAAATCTCGGCGAAATCAAACAAGTACTAGTGTTGTACGCTCCAGAATCTCGATTCCGGTTCTTCCTTTATAAATCTACAATCCAAGTATTAGGAATCACAGTTACAGACGTGACACATCACAGCAGGTAAGATGCCCGGCAAGCATACCGTGACACATCATAAAAAACAAAAACAAAAAAAAAAAAAAACTCATACAGTTTGATGTGGAATTTTATTACCTCTGAGAGAATGTCCCTGTTTTTTTAATGAATCTTTCTGATCTTTCGCAGTCTGTTCAGTATCTATTTCTCTATCTCAGTCTGTTCAGTCTCTCTATCTCTCTCTCTCAGTCTGTTCAAAATCTATCTATCTATCTATCTATCTATCTATCTATCTATCTATGTTCAATATCCATCTATCCTTCCTAGTACATTTGATTTCAATGTCGCTTTGCTTATTTTCACAGTCAAATCTCAGAATGTTGCAATAAAAAAACGACAATAAAAAAAATTAATCTTAATAAACCAACAGTGGAAATTATTATAAAAATACAATGGTAACTTTTCACCTTATGTACTAGACCTTACAATGTCTTATTATGCTGTTCTCTTCTTAAAGAAAGCAGTTGCAAACATTTATGCATAAGGAAGTGCAGAAAAGCTCTCAGTCCTACACATTTGCTAAAATCTGACTTTTATTTTATTTATATATTTAAAGGTCTTCTTATTCGGGTAAAACTTTTCAGTACTCTGTCGTATGCAAGAAAGAGTAGAATCTCTAAATTATTCCTATTTTAAAAAAGTGTTAACAATGATATATTGCGATTTATTCTCAAAAAAACTTATTGTTCAATTAAATATTTTTTCAGTATGAAAAATGACGGTTAGATTTATATATGAGCTTTCATGAAAAGTGTTTCGGAAGCAGGCATGGTTAAGCAGAACTGGTAAAAAGTCTCAATCACACTAAGTAGTGTAAGATGAAGGAAGGGGCAAAAGTGACAAGACACTGTAATACAAGGTAAAGCAAAGCAGTAATAAGGTAAAAGTAAAAAAATTTACAATATAGAAATAGTGTTCGCACACAAAAGGGATACAGTCAAATGGTTATAGCCTTCTAAATTCAAGGCAAGAAAAAGAAAGAGCAAAGTTTGGTGATAAGGCTGAGAATTGTTCATTATTTATTGATCAGAAAGACATCCCAGGATGCATTTGTATGATTTTTTTTAGGTGAGGGTAGCAGTCATTCCTCAATGTTGTAACTAACAACATGTGTATTTTTGTATGCATATGTGTATGATGCATATATATATATATATATATATATATATATATATATATATATATATATATATATATACAATGAATCATTCATACAAAAAGTAGATTAGTAAAGTTAATGATATAAAATGGCGAAATTAACTTTACTAATCTACTTTTTGTTATGAATAATTCATTGTAATATAAATTGAAATGCACCACATATATTTGATATATATGGTAGAAATTATTAGGAGGATTTGATAATTATATTTAAAGGAATTCATTGAGTCTGAAAGAAACCTCAACAGAATGCAGAAAAGCACTGGACGGCCGTTTCGTCAGGACGAAACAGCCGTCCAGTGCTTTCTGCATTCTCTGGAGGTTGGTGCTTTCAGACTCAATGAATTATATATATATATATATATATATATATATATATATATATATATCACCAAAAACCGGGTAAATTCTTTTGAGGCTAGAAAGTGAGGATTGTGCAGTTGCAATCTAGATACGGCAGCAATACTTCATTTTGGTCGACTGTAAAGCGCAGTAAGAGGAATCAGGTACTTTCTGGAATAGTACAAGGAACCAAACATTTTTCCAGCATTTTTAGCAATGGATCGTATTTGCAAGTTCTACCTCATAAGAAAATATTGACGTGACTGATGTTAATTTAATACTGTCAGATACATTAATTAATAATTCTCTTAAAAAGAGCGTCGAGAAAACAGGCATTATTAAGCAGAATTGATAAATTTCTCAGTAACAATTATAATAAGAAATAATGCGAGACACGAAAATGCAATGCAAGGTAACTATAGGACAGTAACAAAGCAAAAAGCTCACAAAATAGAAATATTGTTCAGAGAGGTACAGCTAAGTGGTGATAGCTTTCTGACTTCTAGGTTGGAAAGAAAAGATGTGTCGGTAAGTCCAAGAATTGTCTGTTTTTATTGGCTATTAAGAAATCCCACTAGATATCTGTAGGATTTGTGTATAAATTTGGGGAGGTTGGGTTTTTAGCAGTCTTTCACTGAGATAAAGATACTGGATTCTTAAAAAACTCTTGTAAAAAAGAAAAAAAAAACATTGTTCCATTGGGTTTAGAATGTAAAGATAAATTATGAGACTGGCCGCTGAAAAGTCGAAGCAACACAAAGACAACACGTGACGTGGTAAACTCAACAACTTTATTCAAAAAGTGCCGCTAGACCCCCCCAAAACCTAGTGGGACCGGAAGTGCTTACAATCATCATAATAATCAACATTATTGATATTGTTATAACAAACATAAAATATTCTTCTTAGTCTAATTTTGATGTAGTTATTAACTCTAATGTATTTCTCATTTTAAATTTCAGATTCAAATCCTGCAACAAAATGACCATCGCCAGCGACAGCCGAGTTGTCTTCCATAAAAAAGACTCTAATACGAACTGTATTTAGATTATGACGGAGGGATAGTTAGTCAAAGGAACAAGCAAGAGAACAATCAACAGAGAAAAGGAGAAGCTGAATAAGAGAGAAAAATATAAATATATATACTTACTCTTCTTCTACCAGACTATTCTGTTTGCCCCCGTAAAACATCAGATTTATCATCCAATTAAAAAACAGAAAACATTTATTTTTCAATGTTTTACTAACCTTCAGTCATTAATCTTATTAAGCCTTTTTTTTTTTTGTTATGTCATCTTCCCGACGGCCACATCAACCATGTCCAGATGATGTTTGTATTTCACCAATAAATATCTCGGATGATGGTCTTAAAATTACGGTGTTCAATTGAGTTCAATTGTTTGAAAAAAATAAAATTTCATTTGAAACTGCCTTTAAAAGAAAATGATCACATACATATAAAGCTAAGAGAACGCACACGCACACGCCCCCCCACACGCGGTTCACATATATCGTTTTTTTTTCTTTTTTAGTCATTTCCTCCCAAGTAAAGCAATAAAGGCACTAAGACGCAAGAGGTTACAGTCTGTGAAAGAATATGAGTCAAAGAAAAAAATATTAAGGAGAAAGAACAATAAAAGAACAAGGATTAAGAAAAACAGAGTTTCACAAGCGAGAGAAGAAACTGTTAGCATAGAACAGTTACATCTAGCTGCCATTTCAACTGTAAAAATAATGACGCCTTGCTGCCAATGTAGTACTTCACTTAAGTTTGTAAAGTCTAAGTACCAAAGCGGAAAAAATATTTATAGAAAATGCACAGAGCAGTTACGTTACGTTGGTGGGAGAGTGACTAAAGCCGAGATGACAGGTCAGGACCGATAACATTTCAGATTCTTCTTTGGTTTCTATCAAGAATCTTTAAATACATAGAAGAAGCACCAGACCAGATGTGATACATATATCTTACTTATTATAAAATGCAGATTGTGTGTGTGTGTGTCTGTACGTTTATATATTGGATCGGATTTCCTACATTTTTCAACCGATTTCAACAAAACTTCACAGGACTACGTAAAATTACCTTGCAGTGGTTCTGACATCGCCAAAAATTGGAAAAACACAATTGTTTTTGCACAAAATCAATTTGAAAACACGATTAAGAGGCATTAATGAAAGGGGGACAACTCGTATAAGAGTTATACTTATTAATATCGAGTTATCGTCTTATATATACTTATAAAACCCAGGTTGGTTGTTTGTGTGTGTGTGTTCATTTATATATGGGATCGGATTTCCTACATTTTTCAACCAATTTCAACAAAACTTGACTTTTTTTTGGCAGGTAGTGTTTCTTATTGTCTTGCACACTTTTTTCTTTATTTTTACATTCAGAATGCTTTCAAAATTCCATTTACAAGACAATTGTTTATAATAAAATTCTATTCAATCGATAGACTCATAACAATTGAAAACAATGTTTTTGTTTGAGTTTGACCAATTTGTAAAAAAAAAAAAAAAAAAACTAATTAAGACATGCGTGTCCGTCAACCTTAAACAATAATCTTTGTCAATTTTATTTTTCAGTCTTTATGATGGTCGATACTTGATCTATCTCTTACTGTTATATCCCCGGGCAACGCCGGGCTCTACTGCTAGTCAACAAATAAAATTTGTTTCGAGACATTAAAAAAAAAAAAAAAAAGATTTAGTGTACTTCTGTAGGTTAACGCTTTTAAGGCAAACGGTTTTATAATCGACCAGTGTATTTCTGGGAGATAACATTTTAAAGGCAAGCAGTCTTTGTGCTCGACAAGTGTATTTTATGTTACCCCAAAGAAAAAAGTCCAGGGAAGTGATATCTGGTGAACAAGGGGGCCAGGGAATTGGGTCATCCCTTGCAATTCACACGTCTTGAAATGTTAGGGGTTCATTTAACAGTACCTCTTTCATTAACAGGATACCTGAAATACACAAATCCAACGTGATTAAACATTTTGATAAGAAATGAGTACATAGAAAAAAATCTGATCAAGATATCTCATCAATTGTCTTTGTAATATACTTTTTAAATTGTAAAAAGACTTTATGGACAACCTGTATATTAGAAGCATCATCAAACTAGACATGACAGCAGTATTCAATGCCCGAACGAATGGTAGATTTATAAACGCGCAAGATGGATTCTGGCGAGAAAAACTCTGACACGACACGGCGATCCAACTCTCTTAGCAGCAGGGCCCAGCAATTGATTTATAGAGAGATGAATATTCCAACAGTTTAAATTTCTCAATTTATGTTCTACGTTCCCAGTATATCCTAAAATACTCCCAGTAGTGATTCTCATCCGATTGACACTCACTGTACTAGAGTTTTCAAAACAATATAATATGAAGATAATTATATACATGTAATAATAGGCTTTGCTTAAACTGGAAATATCACGCGTACATGGGATTAGTAAAAAAAAAAGATCAGTTTTCCTTGCTTTTTAGAATACCTCGGGCATCGGAGATTGATCTAGACTCTCCCAATTTGTGCAATTAAAAAAATGTAATACACCGTCAATCACAATCTTCTGTCTTCTTGAATCATGTTCTTTTATTGTCCTTTCTTCTATCTTTCACATTTCTCATTATCTTTCACTCTCATTGCCAACTTGCGTCTTAGTGGAATTATCACCTTGCTTGGGGTGAAATGATAAGGACAAAAACTACAATTTTACAATGCACCTTTTGGAAGTAAACAATTTTTGAAAGTGAAATAAACCCGTTCTTAAATATGATGAAAATTTGTAGGGGAAAAATGGTTAGAAAATGAATACGATAAACAGCAGCAGATACAAGTTTCAACACACTATTCATCGAGTATCTAATGAAAAACGGATTTACTATCAATATCCTGTGAGTAAATAAACAGTTATCGTTTGGAAAAGCGTAATCGGCGAGACGGGTTCAATTTCCAGCCTATTATGCTTGGCAGAAATGCCGTTGGAAAAAGCAGAAATTCATCTATTCTTCCCTCAACTATGGGTTTAAATGTAGGGTAGGCTTGGCTCTCTAGCCTTTGGTGACAACCAATCTACGAGAAAGAAAACTGACATTTAGAAAACCGAAAAAAGTCAATGAGAAACAACTGCGAGGAACGAATTTGCGTTCAACAAATTTCATGGCAATTATTGTTCAAGAAAAAAAAATATTTGCAGAGGTGAACACATTGATGAGAACGGGAGTGGAGCCTTATAGGCGGAGTAAGTAAAATGGTAATTGATGTCTAACATAGCGAAAAAGGGACTATATAGTTAAAACGATTAGCGTAACAGTTATCGGCGGAGAAAATGGAATAGGCAAGTCGAGTTCAAATCCTCGCCTAGTCTGTTGCGTTCACTTTCGCAAAACAAGTATTTGAAAAAGACATGAATCCGTCTATGCTCCCCCCCTAGGAGAATATACGAAAAGGAAAACACTGAATTCCAAATCGTGAAGGAGGCAATGGGAAACTACTTCACTATCTTTCCCAAGAAAACATGGCAAGACTTTATTTTATATACTGAGGTTCCTCTATACAAGGCATAGAAGATAAGTAGAGGATTATCAAATGTAAAAGGAGATAAAAAAAAAGAGAAGATTATGACTATAAGTAGGATAGATAGTAACTGACCTTTGACTTGAAGTGGTTAAGAGATACATCCATTCAGTAGAAGTTCTCGGGAAAAAACTGAATGGAACTTCCTCCTTACGGATGGAATACGAAGGAAATACGGGTAACCAGACGAGAATAAAGAAAAGATAAAGAAAAATGAACAGAAAATAAAAAGAGGATAATGTGGGGAGTCATGAACGTCTATCTCTAGAAGGTGATTGTATTTAAAGAAAATTCAATATGAATATATTAGTTGGTATGATAATATATTAATATGATTTTTTTTGTGAATAGTAGTTGGTTTAATCTTTCAAACAATGGAAACCGAATCATCGTGAATGAAGGTGTTTAAGTTTTCTGAAAATTCACATTTTCTGTTTGCGTTTAGTCGTTCTTGTTTTAATTTATTTTGAGAGTGGAAACTTCATCTTTGTAGAAATGTTATGTTGGAGATCGTCTCGGAGGAACTGAGGAGAAGAAATATATCGTTTAAGAAGAAAGTTTCACTTATTTTGATGCTATAATATTAATTTGTAACGGAAAATGGAAAAGGCAAACCGAGATTCCGGCCGACTCTGTTACATTCACTTCATCCTAATACTCCGGTAGAAGTAAATTAACAGTACATGACTATTTTGTACAAGAAGGAAACCACTGAATTTAAAATAGTGGAAAGACAACAACAAGGAACAACTTTTTTTTTGTACCTGTCCCTGTGTCATATCAGGACCTGGAGGCTCATAGTTATCCAAACTTCCTATTTTTTGTATTAGGTCATTGCAAATGTTTGTACCAGATTAGTAATTAAAAACAATAAAAACGAAAATCCAACAGCATTACGTTTGTTTTCTAACTAACCTTCCCAGGCCCTGTTCTGACATCCATTATTCATTAGATAGGTCTTTTCCTCTATACTTCTTGCCTTTAATAAACCTTATGAGTATCAAATTCTTCAAACTCTCTTTCCTCATTAAATCTTTTTCTGATTTTAAGTATAGAGTTCCTTGTCAATGTTTTCTATTTTCTCTTAAAACTTTCTTGTTTTCCCGATCATGGTATTCCCAGGATCCGTCTCTAAACCCACATCTCTACTGCCCCAAGTCTATGATGAGATTGTTCTGCATTCCCTGTCATATATAGTGGATTGATATTACATAGCAGTTCAACACTCGACTCGGTTTCCCCAAAATAGTAATGGTAATGCTCTGTTTGCAGATATTAAAAGAAGAGGAAGCTGTGGAGAGACGTAACTATCATCCTGAAGAGTCGTGTTTTCTTTTTTTTTTTAATATTTCGTAATTGCAAAACAAAACATTTTGTAATTTTGTCGAATTAAATTTTTTTACTTGATGCTTTATTCAGTGAAAACTGAATTCTTTTCGACAAATTTGAAAAAAAGGTATTAAAAATAAAATAACAACAAAATAATAAACTGCACCCATATGTAGAATGTAATTAAAAATTTTGAAAATTTAAAAATTTTGAAAATTGGAAAATTTGAAAAATTTTGAAACAAATTGTAAAGCTATATTAAAAACAAAGCAAAAAATTAAAAAAAAACAAGACAAATTTGAAAAACCGTATTAAAAATAAAACAACAATTTTAAAATATTAAAACAAAACAAGAAACCGGACAAAATGTACAATTCTTTAAAAAAAACAAAAAAAAAACAAAAACAGTTCTTGGCATTTTCACAGATTTTACTTAAACAAAATCAGAAATGAAAAACCAAACTCAAACAGAAAATAGTTATAAAGATTTTATTGAGTTTTTGAAACGCTTTTTGTTACACGAACAATAACTAGTTTATCAAACCCAAAGTCATCAAAATATTTGTTAAGGGATGATAACATGGCAAATGTTTCGTTCACAACCAAACACTGGCACGAGAATAAAGCAAGTAATAACACGTATTGTTTTGACAATTATTTTTAATTTTTAATTAATCGGACTTTCCCGATTTATCTTGCCGAATTTTGATTGGATGGAGCAATTTCATAATATTTTTACACTTTAAAATGCTATCTAGCAAGTTATCTGTGGGCTCGTAACTTCTTTTGCAACGAAATGAATGAAAAAGAAGGAAAATCTAACAATATAGTTACGTCAATAGTTATATGGCAATAGTTTGAAAATAGTATCCATATTGTTTAGAATTCATTCATATCTAAGCAAGGATGACAAAACAATAGACTTATTTTCCATATTGTCTTAAGGGAAGAGAAGTAAGCGTGACATTGTCAGTATTCCTAATTAGTTTATTAATGAACGCACATAATGATTTCGAAGCCAATGTTAATTCACAGATAATAAATGAACGGAATATGTGAAGAGTCATAATCCTGAAAGGATATAGGATTTCATTTAATTAATTTCGTGTCGTTGCTGATGTTGTCATTGTTGTTATTATAATCGATGCATTTACTTGTTCATATCAGATATCACGTGACAACAAGGGCTCTGACCATCGGAGATCACCAACAATTTTCTCAGTTACCTTGTCGAACCCCAAAATGCCGTGGTTTGTATAGTGTAAGCTCTACCACAGATTTATAATTCAATTTAGATTGCAGCATTTTCGGTACAGTTCCAAATAAATGACCTACTTAAGAGCATACTCCGATCATTTGTGGATAAATATGCTCATGATACAATGATATATGAGTGAATCTCCAAAACTCAAGATGACCAGCAACTGGTAGATGATCTCTCCTCTGACTTAGCTTAAACGGTTTAGTGGGGTTAAAACTGACTGAAGTGTCTCGAAAACCAAACTAGTGACGTTCCATCATCACCGATCAGACGACTACCGTCATTCACGATGAACGGAGACCCAGTGCTTTGAGCGCCTGTTAAGACTTAACCCAAATGAAACTCGTACATACGAGCCATCGCTAAAGATGCTGGAAATGTAGTCAGTTCACTGTACTGATCCAGTAAGTCCCCCGACTCCACGTGTTATCCTGTATCTGTACAAGAGGCAGATCAGGACGAAAATGGAGTACTCTTGCCATTTATGGGAAGGATCTGTCCAGTCTTCACTTTCAAAAGCGATCCAAAAGCGCCACCGCGTCCTTATGGGTGATGTATTATTTTCCACCGTATAACTCCTTTCCCATAGACAAAACGTCACAACACTCTCGCTGCTCTATCTCTATTTCCAGGGAAAGTGTTCAGACGAACTACATTCTTTAGTTACACCAGTTTTAACCTACACGACTGAGACCCGCCCGCCATGTAAAGTAAAATGTATGTGATTTTTAGATTTCTTAAAAAAATTATTTATAAAAATATTTAGTGGAAAAGGTTATAAAGCCTAGCTTTCTGACCTTAGGTATCTGGTTGGGACCCGGAAAGGAATGTGTATACAACAGAAATAATAATAATAATAATAATAATAATAATAATCCGGAAATGTTGCTGAAATTTGCTAGAATGTTTAAGAGAGTGCGGCAGTATTTAGGTAATTTCATGCCTTCTGGTTATCGATGAAAGCCACGAGATGTCGTTTTCGCTTGATTTGGGTGATTAAAATGCAAAGCTAAAAGTATGTGAAAAACTACATAAGTGCCGTAACCCTGTCAGGGAACTGAAAAAGAGAAGTGGTACATGAAAATGTCAGTAGTGTCAATCGTAGCTGGAGCCCTGGGAACAGTTCGGAAGAGCATAATAAAGTGGTTGGAAGAACAAGAAATACGAGGAAGACTCGAAATGATCTGGAAAACAGCCTTAATAAATTCAGCTAGGATACTGGGGTGACTTGCTGTCACTTGATCTTCAGTCCACTGACATAGCTCAATAATTATTGTTTTGAAAACACAACGTGTAAAGATAACAACAAATATAACATAAAGGATATATAACAAAATTCTTTGGTTTTCGGAGTATAAGATTTGATGTTAAAAGCTGATTGCATCCTCTAAACCGTAGGTATGCAGAAAATAGAAAAGAACACGTTGGGTGCATAATCCGGGGTTCCTTAGTATTTTTGTTTTTATTTTTAAGAAGACAGTGCTCCATACTGAAGTAGAGCTTATATGATAATAATATTTTTTGTTTAAAAATATGATTCCTTCGCTACATAAGATTTCTCATGTTTCAAAAACGAGAGCCGAAATCATCCAAATAATTATTAAAATTAAGTTGAATTGAGGTGTTTAGTCCCGTTTCATCTTCAAGCGAAATTTTAGGAATAAACTATCTCTCAGGCACGGTCCGTTACAGAATTCGTTATTGTGGGAGTGGCTAGACTACTTTCCTTCGTTAAGTGGTCAGAGAGTTAATTCTTATCATCTTCTGAGAGGTTTTGCTAAGGTTGGGTAGGGTATCTATTTCAAGGCTAATGTTTGTGGTCACCCTTTAGTTAGTTCCCAGTGAGGGATATTTTTATGGCGCGCCTACAATCGTTGTGTCTGGGGAATTGTCTTTTATTATTGTCCATCTGATTATCTATTTATTTATTTGTTTATTCAAGTGGGTGTTTTATATACAGATCGCATTGTACTGAATTTCAATTTGTTTTTGTTTTTTGACGACTACAAAAAGGGTTTTTCCTATTTAATGATTTGGCTAAGCTTTTAAGAATTTTACTTAGCTATGGGATTTTTTTTTATATGCTAATTATTTAATGCGAAAGTTTGTTGATGTCGCAAAAAACCGTTAACTCCTGCCTATGGTTTAATAATTTTTCATTATTTAGAAATTTAATGATGTGTAGTTTTTCCTGTAAGCATAAAGGGAATGGGTCATCCCAGTTTATTTTCCATTTTCTTTTAAAAATTTATATTATATATTTTATATTTATATATATATATATATATATATATATATATATATAATTTATGGTCAAGATTTCTTTTATGGTTAGGGTTAGTGTTACTAATGTTAACAAAAAATTAAACGATTTTTGTTGATAATTATAAAATCAAAAATAATATACACATCTACAAGCAATAAAAACTGAGCGAATATAGAATATATTTTTGGTTCTACTTGATCTTCTATTATCTGATTTATATACGAAAAAAATTATTTTGTCTGAAGAACCATTTGAATGTTAATGGCCCTTCTCAACACTCTAGAAAATAGCCAAATATTTCTAGTTGCCGGGATATTTGTATCTCAGAATGTGACCCAGTTATTTCCAATCAGGCTCTTCCATTTTTTTTATACAGGTTCTTTGCATATCTCATTTGAATATATTTTTCCGAGTAGCATATATTGAAATACCTTTTTAACACTCAAAATCCTATATGACTCGCCAACATTTCCAATCGCCCACCATTTTGTGTTCAGTTCCTCATCGTCCATCTAGCAGTTGAAATCACCCATCGGTGGGCGATATCAACCAGGTTGAGAAACTCAGCACTACACTAAAGATACGAATAAAACAGAAAAGTAAAGGAAAATTTTAATGAGCTAAAAACAGGACTTGCTGTTATACTCAGAGGTTCAATGAGTTAATTCCAACCTCTTAACAAAAATATTAAGTGAGGAAGGGAACAACTGTATGCAGTAGGGAGATTTCATTACACCCCCGACAGGACAATGGAAATGATTGATGATGCTTGCTCAGGCGTACATGTTGGAGAATAATTCATGGGGAAAAAGAAGAAATGATTTAGCGATTAAGTCATTTAAGAAATATGACATCAATAACTCAATGGTTGAGACTGAGGATGACATTCTCTTCTCTTTGATCACAATATTGGATCCAATAATAAAATATCTGATACCTTTGTATGCGATAGGAGGATTTTGTAGGTTTAGCATCAAGCAAAAAAAAAAAAAAAAAAAAAAAAAAAAGAAAAAAGTAATACTTTTGTTTTATTTACAATATTTACCAATTTTGAAGTTTTGAGTTTTGTTTCTTGAATTTAGAACAATATAAAGTATCCGATTAAATAGTTATTCAATAATAATAATTAAAAAACTCTCTCAAATACGACTTTAGCTTTTTTGTTCTAAAAGCTAGCCTTCGAAATAAATGTGTGTCTTATACATTTTATTTTTCTGAAAGATTCGGTAATAATAAAATCTATAAATTAATGAAGTGAATATCTACTGACTGATACAAGCTTGTTTTTTTTTTAAGAATTTACAGGAAAGAATATATTATCAGCGATAGTCATAGTTATCTCCCTTAGCCACAGTTATCTCCTTTAGGCGTAGTTTAGTCATTGTTATCTGACTTCATTATAACAGTCAATGTAACGAATTTACTTTTTGGCAGAGATGATTAAACACGTTTATTTTGTAGATAAAATTAATGATTTTTAAGAAATAAATACCAAAGTTTAAAAAATAGTGCCAACATTTTTAATAGCATTTGTAATCACCATCATTTATCCATTTTCCATTCATTCACTCATACTTTAGGTGCTTCTTAAATGAAGCAAATTTATGACCGCCAGAAACGTTGGACTCCATATTCGCTGTCGTTTTATATCACAACATTCAGGCTTTTATTTTCCAGCCTATTATTGATGTCCTTCTATTTGGTTGCTCTGCGTTAGGACGGGCGCTGCTAAGGATGGTGGGAATCTATAATTGAAAAAGAATAAATGTGTACTAGAATTTTGTTAAAACGGAATAACAGCCACTCTTCAACGACCCGCTTCAGATCAAACGAACACTTCGCTAAACGAGCTTAGTGAGAAGTTGTATACGATGCATGTAATGGGTTTATATCAACTCGCTTCAGACAGCTTTAATGTCACTTTTCGACTATTTGTGACATTTCTAATTTATTCCTAACCTCTTGAACATTATTGTATTGAACAATAAACGTCAAAAACAAATTGAAAATATATATATATATATATATATATATATATATATATATATATATATATATATTCGGTTTGTTTTATAGTAAATACAGTACAAGTACATTTTTTTAAATTTTCACTTTATTAATTTTGATTAAAAAAGAGAAAACAAACACGATTAGATGTTTCAAGTAATGTACAATACTGTTGTGACCACATCATTAAAGCTGACATACTTCCGGTCATCATCACACGAATACTGACATGCGCACACACATCGACAAGTGCCAAAAATCTTGAAATAAAAGTTAATTGTTATCCAGTCATCAGAGTATCGACTTGTGTTTTTTTTATTTATTTATTCTCACTTGATGAACTCATTTACCCTTTATAAAGCTGGTTTATAAAAGGCTTAACTATAAAATGTACTATCTTGGATTTTTATTTTATGTTTTGTGAGATTTTAGAACTGGTCATATGATTTGGGGTCGTTAAGCAGATGAGTCGGTAATTGAGGAGTGACTATATTGCAATGTTTTATCTTATCGCTTTACAATGGACATATTAAAATGTAAAAATATATAAAAAATATATTAAAAAAAGAGATGAAAAGCAATAAAAATATTACCGTCAAAGAGTAAATCTGAAAATTGCATATTAAAATAAACACCAAATAAAGCAATGACAAGAAAATAATCTAATCGGTTATTGTTCTTAGCTCTTCAGAATTCAATCGAGTACAAAAAATATAAAATTGTGCACAATTACCAAAATTCCACGAAGAAATTATCAGGGACAATGAAGACTACGAGTCAGTAACACATAGGATTAAAACTCTCGACAAGACACCCTACCTAAATCTCAATCCAAAGCTTAAATAAAACTCTTATGTTCGTATTATCGTCAAAGAAGCTGGAAGAATGGTTGGTTTCTTGTATCTCGTCAGAAAATACCTAACTTCTGCTGACGAACGTTAGATCGGACCAAGAGTGAAGTATTGCTGCCATACCTGGGAAGTCCTCACTGTCTTGCCTTCAAAAGCGATTACGCAGCCTTGTGTGTGATGAATTATTTTCCACTCTGCAACCCTTATACCACCGAAGGAAGGTCGATAGCCTCCAGTTACTCTCTCCCTATAGCGATGGCAAATGTTTTAACGAGTTGCATTCATCAGCTCAGCACCGGCCACGCCGTCATGATCACGGTGACAAATAATAATAATACCCATTCTTCTCGTGTTTCTTTAGTAAAAAAGCAGGTTCCACTTTGACAGCTTCTTTCCCCACAACTGCTACTTTCAGGAACAAACTCTGATGGGAATGCTTCCTTGATATCAGGCATGTGCCGTCAATAATTACTCAGGGTAGCTTGTGACCTTTATGTAGTAAATCTACAAAAAGAAATGCATTTTATGCATAATAATCAGAGTACCCTTCATAATTTTGTGCACAATTTTATATTTTTTTTACTCGATTGAATTCTGAAGAGCTAAGAACAATAATTATTATTTTCTTGTCATTGCTTTATTGGTGTTTATTTTAATTTGTAATTTTCCGATTTACTTTTTTACCGTAAATATTTTTTCATTGATTTTCATCTCCTTTTTTAATATATTTATATATATTTTATGTTAATATATACTTTTTTTTACTGTTGGATTAGGTGCGTATTGTACCACAGAAGGAAAATGTAGCTGCTGATCTATTTTATTCAGATTAGGCACTGCATACCTTGCATACATAGACGGCACATCCCTGCTTGACACGTTGAAATCCAGTGTTAACCATTATATATCCTACTAACCTTCATAATACACACTTCTTGCTTCCTCGTCTTCCCTTTAGAACAAACTTCTACCTTAAGTGGCTCTTGGGCCTAATATTAGGGGAATTAGAAAAAAATCATTGCCTTAGTAGATTTACTGCCTTACTGGGCGGGGGGGTGGAGAACTGATAAGAAGAAGAGAATAGAAGTAGGTGTCAAAGCAACTCACATTTATAAGCGAACCACAGGAAGCCGTTTGAGAAGCTGCGTTCTTTTGGCCAAGAAGAAGGACATGAACCCAATAATTACAACAGCAATAACAAATAACATAGCAAGGGCCGTGATGAGATGCTCTGAGTTGGTATTTCGCTCGGAATTCTTGTCTGCATAATACAACAAAAAATATTACAAAAGTAGTCTTTCATGTTGTCGAACATCAGATATTTTTAAGGAATTTTTTTTAAAAGAGTCGAAAACTTGGGCGCCTAGCATAAGAAGACAATGAACAAGTTCGTTAGTTACAGTAGTTAAATTCGGATTAATCCCCTCATCGTTTCGGCCATTAGGCATTCCGAATTTTTTCAATTGTCTTCGTTTCACCACCAGTTAGCAGACCTCGAACTTTCACCTATCTTGATGGATGGGTGTTGTCTCAAGGAAGCTCTTTGCCTTGAACATCTATTGGGACTCAAGCTCACCCCAGACCTTAAGTGGAACTCGTATATACGATCTACTGTTAAGGATGCTGGAAAAATGGTTGGTCCATATCAACAGGTATTTAACTACTCATGTTGTACTTTATCTTTGAAAAGGCCAGATCAGGCCCAAAATGGATCGTCCTGAGTATGCCAGATAAGCACAAAATAGATCAGCTTGGGTATGGCAAATCAGGAAGAAAATGGATCGTTCTGGGTATGCCAGATCAGGCCCAAAATGGATCGTACTGGGTATGCCAGATCAGGCGCAAAACAGATTGTCTTGGGTATCCCAGTTCAGGCCCAAAATGGATCGTCTTGGTTGTGCCAGATCAGGCTCATAATGAATTGTCTTGGGTATGACAGATCAGGGCCAAAATGGATCGTCCTGGGTATCCCAAATCAGGCCCAAAATGGATCATCCTGGATATGATAGATCAGGCCCAAAATGGATCGTCCAAGGTATCTGATCGGGAGATTGAAGGTTTTAAGGAACGTAGAACGAACATTTAATTGCTTTTGTTCCCAATTCCATCCTGACCTAGGGTGGTAGCATCTTTTAGGGTTCAACGTATGAACAAATAATAAACCACCAAACTGGTGAAAGTATACAATAAAAGTGAAAAAGTCAAGTTGGGTAATACAATTTCCGGCTCTTTTATTACGAGCATCATGGGAAAATGTTTCTTTTCTTTTTTTTTTTAAATTCATTATTATTATTTTATTCATTGATTTTATTTCATTTTCCAACAAATAATTCGCCAGCATTATGTAATTTTCTCTGACACTTCCGGATTATTCTTGTCGCTCCCCAGAGGCTTCCACTGAGCAATCAATACCAATTTTCTTTATCTGTGTCTTTCTTCTGGGTATGCCAGAAGAAAGACACCGTACAAAGCGCACCAATGAAGAATGGCATGATTATAACATTCTTTAACTTATAAAAGCTTGCTAGTTCAAACTTCAATGAATAGTAGTTGGTTCCTTTCTCGTATCCCTTCTGCTTTAACCCCGTGTCAAAAGAACACAGCAGATCAGTTCTATTTCTTTGTTTTCCTTCAACCGATATTTCCGATTTGTTTATTATTATTATTGTTATTATCATCATCATCATTCGATTTCTGCTATGGACACACTACCTACCAAGTCTGCGGAAAGACCTAAGGCAGGTCGTGGTGTGTTGTTATGGCCACATTTCATGTTTTTTTTTTTTTTTTTTTTTATCTCCGATGAAGTTGCTAGCGTTACATAGACAAAGTTCTCCTTAGTGTGTGTGCTGTACTTAATAAGACAATTTTCTGTATGTCTCTTAAGCTGGGGTTTCCAGGATTCTTTCAATGTGTTGTTTTGTTCCATTTTTTTATAATTCCAATTGCACCTATTACCACTGGTATTATTATTATTATTATTATTATTATTATTATTATTATTATTATTATTATTATACAATATCGATATATAATACGCCAGTTCTATTTGTATAATTTTTGCTTGTAATATCAGTTTTATGGTATTAGAGTTACCTCCCTTGTCATATTAATACAAGGTAGCAGCGTTGTTAGTATTATTATGGCGGACTGTTTCAAGATGTTTATGAATCCAGAGGAAGAAATTAAAAACAAATGCTGTGAAATAACAGACTCCAACAACAGTGATTGGGAAAATATTGAAAGAATCACATATGAAAACCTTCAAATATTAATAATGATTTAACAAAATAATTCCTCGTTTTTCCGACAGGGTGCTGAAAAATTATTAGCTTGACCCACTTTTCAAAACCTGACTAAACATCAGAATTTATTTTTGGAATCTCTTTTTGTTCAGACTGATAACTTTTCTACAGCATCTATTTGTTAGGATATGAGCCCGTAAATATTTACTGTTGAAAATGTTGATTCCTGCCACATAATAATGACTAATACCCAAACATACTAGCATCCAGTCAACCTTCCTAGCAAATACCTTAGAGATTAATCATTTACTAATATGCATATTAAAATACTTTAAAAAGCTTTTTAGCACATAAGAAACCACATTTTTAGATTTTTTCTTATTAAAATTGTTATATTTTATGTTACATATACACTGGTGGACAGAATTATTTACCCCCACTGAATATTTGCATATTTTCTAAGGAAATGCGAATATTTGCAAGTATTTACGGAATTTACCATAAATAGTTGATTCCGGATTTAGTTTTGAATAATTTGTGAATTGTTTATAGATTTTCCTAAAAAATGATGCAGTACAAAATTATTCGCCCCTCTTTTGGAAATTATGAAATAATGTTGGTCTATGGTAATTGTAATGTTGTTTCTTAATTTGAAAATGAAAACAGTATTCTAAAAGATAATAAAGAGAATATGTGAGTGCACATACCGCGATAACTCACTCATTCTGCAATCATGGCGAAGACGACTGAACTTGATAAGAAGCTTCAAAGGAAGATAGTTGATGCATACAAGCAAGGTGATGAATATACATCACTTTCCAAGCGTTTAAATGTTCCTAAATCGACATTTCCTAGCAACGAGACTCATTGTGTTGAGAATAAATTCAGGACTGGTAGAAAACGGTTAATTTCGGAGATAATGGAAATGAAAATTGTTAGAGATTATTCAAAGAACCCTCACAATACATCAGGGTTGAATGTATCGATAAAGACAGTCACTAGATGCTTTAATCGAACAAAACTTCGAGCTTGTCCCCCAGGAAAACTCAGTTGCTTAAATAATACAGATTTGTTTATGCTAGAAACCATCTGGAACATGGGAAGAAATAGTGGATCTCTGTTTTATGGTCAAATAAAACCAAACTAGAATTATTCGGTCACTTGAACTCTCGTTATGTACGGAAGAAAATAAATGAAGCTTAGAAAGCAAAAAATACCCCCTACAATTCTGCTTTGGGGATGTTTTGCTGCTTCTGGACCAGGCGAACTAGTAAGAGTACAGGGTATCATGGATAAAAGAGCAGTATTTGGCTATTCTTTAAAATAATGTAAAACAAAGTGCACGCAATCTGTCTTTGGGGCGTCACTGGACGTTCCATCTTTACGATGACCCGAAACACACAGCACGAATTGTTACAGAATGCTTAAATGAGACCAAAATTAAGGTCTTGGTGTACCCCGCACAAAGTCCTCATCTAAACCCCATTGAAAATTTATGGATATATTTGAAGAAAGAAGTAAGAGAAATAAGTCCTTTGAATTTCAAGAAACTAGAAGATATTTCCAAGGAAGAATGGAGCATAATACCTATCAGTGTGTGTAGTGATTTAGTAAGGATCTATCAAAAATGATTAAAGGCAATAATCAAGAATAAATGTTACAAAATTGATTATTGAGGCAAGAGGGCCAATGATTTTGTTCTATGCTTTTATGTGTTATTGTTTCGCATTAAAATAAAAATTTTGTTGAGGCATCACTGTACATTCATTCAATTCCATTATTTCATCATTTGTGAAAAAATTCACATGAAATTTTCAGGAAAATTTGAGTTATTCCCGCTTTATTTGTAATTGTGGAAGTTGGGGTGAATAATTCTGTCTACAACTGTACATGTATCATATTTCCTTGTGTATAATGCAACTTGAGTATAATACAATACCGTATTTCTGAAGCTAAAAAGTGCGAGTAAATGGTATCCCTGATTATAATATGACCCCGTAATACAGCTATACCAATGTAGTTTATTTTTAAATCCTATCATATTATTCATAAAAATCTCAATGTCGTACATATCTTTCACTAACATAGTTAATTTTTCACGATATTAAAGAATAGAAATGAACCGGATGTTTAGCCATTACTTGTTTCTTCTAATTTCCGTTTCAAAATTTATTTTTGAATTTTCAGGGAAAGGTGCTAACTAGACATACCTGGTAAAATAGTTTAAGGTGTTAATTAATCTATCAGACTTTTCTGTTTGATATGATTTTATTAATATTTCTATATCTTAAACTACGAAAATAAAAAAAATATTCTTTCATTGAGAATGAAAAGAAAAATCTTTATAAAATAAACAAGAAAATTAAAATATAAACAAACTTTATCTTGTGAGCAAAACTAAGTGTATTTGCAATCTTGTTTCCATTAAATTTGATTTTTTTTTTTTTTTTTTTTGTTTAGCGGCATATCAACATCTCTTATTTAATGCCGAAATCTAAATATTTTGTACACAATTTTTATTTTTTTTGAGAAAATAATGTTTTTGTGATACTGGTTTTACTAATTAACCCATAGCTGGGGGAGAAGAGATGGATTTCCCAAGGTTATTTGCGCGTAAATCAGTATAATAAATCCTACTGAACTTGGAACTCTGCTCTCCGATAAAAAATTCCTAGCCATTATCCATTACACTCGTACATTGAAGCTTATAGAACCTGGTATTACCAGGCGTTCACCCATTTAAGTGTTTAATCTCTATAATACGAGCAGTGACCAGATTTCTCTAGTCAGAAGGTGTGTCAGGGGATGAAATTCATCGGAGTCTTTTAGCACATGACAACGACAGTGTACTGCCGCGTAGAAGTGTGTATGGGTGGATCGAGAAGTTTAAAAGAGGCCAGACAAGCGTGACGCACGAAAATTCAACAAGCTCGAAAGATGGTAATGGTGAACTGGCGAATTATCCTCGTTTAAGTAGAATGGTCTATGCAAATTCTGATCACTTATCTTTGTTCTTCCTTGGTGCACACTGCTAGCGGAGTAGGCATGTTGAAACTGTAAGATCAGCAAGAAAATTGTCGCGATCAAGCTCAAGTTTCGATCACGTGATCACAATGGTAAAAACGATAAGCTCACATGTGCACGAGGCAGTGTGAGAAACCTAAAGATAAATTTTGAGGATCATTTTGACTTACTCTCGTAATAAGAAATATTGCCGGATTAAAGAAAGTCCATTGATTGGTTACATATATATATATATATATATATATATATATATATATATATATATATATATATATAATTCACCCCAAACAAGGTGATAATGGCACTAAGAAGCAAAGGGATGCTGGGAGCCTAAACAAGAAACAAGTGATAACCCTCTACTCCTGTTCAAAAAGAATGCGGAGGTGTGTGAATCGGGCGATAAGTAAACCTATCTATTTTTATATATATATATATATATATATATATATATATATATACGCGACAGTCTGTTTCATGATAAACGCAATCGTCAGGTAAAGACGATTGCGTTTAGCATGACTGTCACTTCTGGGCCATGAATTCAATGTCCACTTTTATAATCATATGCGCTTTATCCTGGGCACTTTAACCCACAAATATATGCAAAAAATATATATATATATATATATATATATATATATATATATATATATATATATATATATATATATATAGTGGTGGAAATAAGAATAAGACATCCCATGAAACTGTTAATAATTTTCTTATTACTGCACAAATTCCTCTGTAAATATGTGTATGCTAACTAGATCCGATGGTATTAGTATACATATTCGATTTCATAACAACTTTCCACCCAAAAAAAGTTATTAAGAAAAATACGTTTTCCAGGGTGGAAATAAGCATAAGACAATTTGGAAAATTTGTATTTAACAGCAAAATTGTACAAAATTCAATATTTACATTTATTCCCTTTCAATTGTATTACTTCAACACAACTGTTTTGCATTGAATCAATAAGTTTTCTTAGAGTATCAGATGGAATTTCATTCCAACACTATTTAATGCAAGATTTTAAAGTTTCTCTAACTTCAAATTGACGTTTATTTTTGTATATTTTTCTTGACAAAATTCCTCACAAATTTTCTTTTACCTCACACACACACACACACACACACACACACACACACACACACACACACACACACACACATATATATATATATATATATATATATATATATATAATTGAAGGGTTAACTCTTAGATAAAAACAAATATGTGTCTGATCTGTAACAATGACGAAGTATTTGACAGACAATTAAAATGTGTTTCTTGGTAGACATCAGAAGATCAAATCTTTGCAGTAATGTCTTCGATTTCTTACCTGTAAGGCGCTGGGGGGAAGTTTCATTATTCATCTTTGAAACTGTTGATGAGATGTCATCTGTGAATGATAAAATATGAGAAAAATCTGAAAATGCTATCTAAAGGTTTTCGTTTCGTTTGATAGTTATAAAAGCATAGCTTTAGTATCGGTTCGATGTGAGATTGAAAGTATCCAAGTGAAACCCTTGGGTGGCTTTGTCTCACGACAAATCTTATTATATCGATATAACTTTTCAGAAAATAAAACAATTGTCCAAAATGCCTCTTCTCAATTATGTAAATTGTTTTTTAATCATTTCACCCCAAGCAAGGCGGTAATGCTTCTAATACGCAAGGGGTTGAAGGGAGTGAAAGTGAGAGAAAAGACTGAGTATACGGAGGATTGAGGAAAGGACAAAATACGAACGGGATTCAAGAAGATAGAAGATGGCGATTGACGTTGCATTTAAATTTTTGAAGATTGTATTTATCAGGGAATCAAATAAACCGAAGAGAGTTCCACAGGCGGGAAGTGTGAGAAAAGAAACTGTCGGAGTAGAAGTTGCGGTTGTATTTAGCTATTTCAACAGTAAACTGGTGAGACCGAGATGCCAATCTTGTAGATTTATGTAGTCGGGGAGCCAGGGAAAAAAGCTCGTCAGAGTAATTGCCATGAAAATATTTGTAGAAAAGACAGAGGGAAGCCACGCCACGTCTGTGATAAAGTGACTGAAATCGAGTCAGGATCGATTACATTGCAAATCCTTCTTTTGATTTTGTCAAGAACCTCGAGATAAAAAAGCAGCAGCACCAGACCAGATATGGCATGAGTATACAATGCACGGATGAATTTGTAAATGTTCAAGATGGACTCTGACAAGAAAAGTTATCTGTCACGATACAGTGACCGAATTTTCCTTGCAGCTATTGATTCGATTTAGTCGCTCTACTTGAAAGCGAGAGACCAAGAAGACACAGTGTGTAGACCTCCAGAAATGTATGCATTCATTTAATAATCACATAAAGTTTTTGTGGCACAAGGCCGAAAATTATAAAAATTATAATTGTAAAAGTATGATTTTATACTGTATTTATCAAATTATAATACGAAGGACTTTTGTACATATGATTATACGGGCTTTTGCCCTTGTTTTGGTGTGAGGAACCCAGCCTAAGAGTTTGTAAAAATATTTTGATACTTATATATATATATATATATATATATATATATATATAGATAATATTAGTGGAAAATATACATACATATGAAAAATATATCTAAAAATTCCCATACATGTATATTTTCAGAAAAAAAATTTTCCAAGAGGAAGGATCCAGGTAGAACTCAATGTCTAGGACAGAGTAAGGATATAATAAAAAAGGCTTAAACACTAATATTCCATGGTCATAATTTATTCCATTGGAATCGTAAATACGATCCAAATCATCAGACCTACAAATTCAAAATGAAAACAGAAAAAAAACATATAAAAAAACAATATATATATATATATATATATATATATATATATATATATATATAATATATATTTATGTTATATATTCTTTTATAGATACAAATATTTAAGTAAATGCTCTGTTTATAATAAACAGTATTAAACAACATTTACCGGCCTGAATGTCGAGAAATTTACACACAAAATATTCGTCCTCCGGTAAATGTTGCTTAATACTGTTTATTATAAACAGAACATTTACTTAAATATTTGTATCTATAAAAGAATGTATAACATAAAAAATGTCTTAAAATAATTGTGTGGACTTTGTCTATTTCATAATATATATATATATATATATATATATATATATATATATGAGTATATCTGTAAAAGACAATATGACTAAAGACGAAAGTGAAACTTATCTTAGCCGACGCGTTCCTATACTAAAAATTTTGAAAAACCAATAATATTTTTGCTCTTGTATATATATATATATATATATATATATATATATATATATATATGAGTATATCTGTAAAGTATGGGTAAAGACAAAAGGAAAACTTAATGACGCATTCCTATACCAAAAATTCTGAAAAACCATTAATTTTTTGGTCTTGTATATAAATACTTGTCATAAAATAAAATCTTTACATTTGCCTTGATAAAGTCCCTCGAAGGACGAAACAAACATCGGTTTAGATAAGTTTTCTTTTTGACAATATTCATATATATATATATATATATATATATATATATATATATATATATATATATATATATATATATATAAAACACACAAACACATATATATGCATACACACGCATATATATACATATACAATAATGTGCCAAAGTAAGGTAACCCCTTAAAAAATAATTGAAATAATAGTCTCTTTTTTTCCAGATAATCAGTGAGTCTTAATTAAACTATATATTCACTAAGAGTAACCTTTATGAAATGAATTACAACCATTTTTATATTTTTATTAATATTTTTAATCCAGCGTGATAAAAAATTTTGAATTTTTGAAATTGATTTAATAAAGGTTTTTCTTAATGAATATATAGTTTATTTAAGATTTGTTGATGATCTGGAAAAAAAAGAGACAATATTTTAAAAATATTATCTCAGGGGTTCATTTAATTTTGCACAGCACTGAATGTGTGCATTATTAATTACTATCTAATTGTTACTGCCTAATTGTTTTTTTTTTTCCTGTTTGCAGTCGTTGTTCGTATCAAAGTAAAAGGCGAGATTACTAAAGTTAATTTATTTTGGGAAAGCACAGTTTTCACTTGGATCATTGAATCATCCTCATCTTCCTTCTGTACAATAATATATTCGTAAAATCTGCAATACATTTATCGTGAGTGTGTCTAAGCGCACGCACACTTACGCGCACGCGCATATGTGTGTACACATGCTTAGTTGACATTTCCTTGCTCAATGCACATTTCGTTACTTACTTTGTGTCGTGGCGTCTGCTGATGTCTCTTCTGGTATAACTGCAATAAAATGTAAAAATAAATTAGTCATGAATTTTTCAAGAGGACTATTTTGTCAGCACCAAACACATGAACTGGTCATAAATTGGTTATACTTTAATCTACTGAATAACTACTTGCCAACCCACACATTTACTTTCAGACATCTATGCAATAGTTGACGTTCGGAAAAGTGTACGAAGAGAAAACGATCAACAGGAAATAAATTAGTAAATACAAATATATCCACAATATTTTGTGTAGAAGAACTGGGATATTTTTTGAAAATCATTTCACTCCAAGCAAAACAACTAAGAGGCAAGGTTACCGAGTGTGAGAGAAAAGAAAGCATTATTCGGGAGAGAGAACAATGAAAGGACAGGAATTAAGAAGACAAAAGATAGCGATTGATATGATATTTACATTTTTGGAGATTAAAGTTGCCTGCAAAGTAAGAAGCTAGAAGAGAGAGTTCTACAAGTGAGAAGTGTGAAAGAAAAAACTGTTAGCATCGGACATAATCTTACGTCGAGCCATTTTAAATGTAAGATGATGGGATCTTGGCGCTAATCTATTACTGCGCTTAAAGTAATAAAATCTCGATAGCAAACCTTTCGTTCGAAATCAGTTCATAAATATTGAAATGTAGAAGTCCAAATTCATTAAGACATTAAAATAATATTTGATTGAAAGGAAGAAAAAGTTCACGGATTTTTCTTTTCTCATTGTTCTTCCTATAGTTGTGTGGTTAGTTTTGTCAATTGGATCTTGTTTACCATTGGTTAAATCTTTGTCTTTACGCAATAAAAATTGGCATTTTTATGGTGCTTTCACTGAAGAAGACTCCAAAAATCAAGTTTAAAATCATATTTATTGTCAACTAGCAGGATAACCCGTCTTCGACCGGGTGTTTCATTACTGGGAATTTTTGCCGTTCAACTGGAGCAGTTTAAGTTTAAATTCAGCCCACATGGAAATCAATATTAGTAACAACATTTGGGTACATCCCCAAATGGGGGTCTAACGATTTGAATGGGGGTGGCCATGAAAAGAGCCGTTTTTGTGTTCTCAATCTTGCAAGGAAGGGACCTCTTCCATGGACCGTCATAATAATATGCGATAATTTTTATATATGATATATATTTTTTATAATTCTAATCATCTTTTGCGTTAGATTTCAAATCTCTAAATTGATTGTACGCTGTTTTTTTTACAGACATTAAATGTTGCCTTTGATTTTTGCGCAAAGTGTAAAATATATTTTTTTTTTTGATTTTTCACCTTCAAGGTTGTAATTTTTTCCAGACAATTTAGACTCAAAACAGCACTGAAGAATTATCCATGAAAAAAAAAAAAATAATCGGAATCGGATGAAAACTCTGGAAACGCATAAACAACATCCGATCACACACACACACACACACACACACACACACACACACACACACACACACACACACACATACATACACACATATTTTGTAAATTATAGATATAGATATTTATATCGTTGATTCGTGGTTCGTTGTCTTTCCCATTATTCTAAAAAGCGAAGCGTGTTAATTCCATTGAGTCTGCTGCCAAGTTGGCCATATATTCATGTCGATTATGTGTTATTATTATTTACTAAATATATCCCGGGCCGGATTATCCTTTAGGCGCATAGGGCCCCTCAAACCTGGTTATAATGTTAGTTATAAAAAGATCAGTTTTTGTTTATTTTTAATACTACTGTATTGGATTATGTGCTATTTCTTTAAAAAAATCTCACCTTAAGCAAGGCGATAAAGTCACTAGGACACTTGGTGTGGAAGAATTAGAAAACAGAAACATTTCTAAGGAGCAAAAACAAAAGAAAAGTTATCAGGAGGACAAGTAGGAAAGCGATTGACATTACATTTGAATTTTTGAAGAATAAAGTTGGCTGGAAAGCTTGGAACCGGAAGTGAGTTCCACAATCGAGAGGTGCGAGAAAAGAAATTACTAGCATAGAATTCATGGTTATATCTCGCCAACTCAACTGTATATTGGTGAGAACTCGTCGTTAGTCTAGTACGACGCTTAAATTGATAAATTCTAGGTACCATACCAAAAAGCTTATCGGAACAGTATTTATAGAAAAGGCACAGGGAGGCAACTTTACGGGAAAGTGACTGAAGCTGAGATGCCCGATCAGGACCAATAATATTGCTCATTCTTCTTTGGATTTTATAAAAAATTATATGGCGGTAGTACCAGGCCATATGTGGCAGCAAACAAGAAACAGTAAAATAATGGCATTTCTTAAAGAATATGTTTATTAACAAGCACAATATAGCTGTTCTAGTTTATTTACATAATTTGCAATACGTTTACTCTAAGCTAAGTATATGTCGTAAAATATATGCCTGATGGGTGCGGGCTAATTTGAGTGTCTGAGGGGGGGGGCATAATTTAATTAACCCAGGTGTTCCAAAAGGTTCATAATCCGAAACTGAATATAATATATATATATATATATATGTATATATGTATATATATATATGTATATATATATAGATATGTATATATATATATATATATATATATATATATATATATATATATATATATATATATATATATATATATATATATATATATATATATATATATATATATATATATATATATATATATATATATATATATATATATATATATATATATATATATATATATATATATATATATATATATATATATATATATATATATATGTATATATATATATATATATATATATATGTATATGTATGTATCAATACTTCATTGTCCAGATGTGCGATTTTGAGTATTACATGTGGTCACCTGTGGTAGGAAGACACAGAAGCGTAAAACGTTTTCCATAATACTTTACTACTTTTCATTTCTCATTGGAGATGTGATGACCGCAATGTCTTTTCATGTCATTTAGTTGAACAGGAGAAATGTCAGTTTACTCTCAACTCCAACTAAAAGACAGAGCTATATTCCGTCCCATATAACCCCCGCCAAAAATGCAAACCAAAAGGAATACTTATGTTTAGAATCGGAAAGAGACAGTTGAAATTTCTAGGACACATAATGAGGAAAAAGGACTGGGAGAATTTGATACTCACAGTGTATGTTGAAGAAAAGAGGGACAGAGGTGAATACTAAATAACCTACTTAACAGTTGTGTAGAAAGACGATTGACCTTCGCTACACTAAAGTAGTAAGCATGCACTCTTTCATTTGACTATGAAAGTAGTCGTAAGCGGAACACGATGGAGTCGCAAATTAATAACTACGATATTCGCTAGTATTGTAATATTAATCCAAGCGATTAAACAGTTCTTTTCACTAATCTTGTGTTCCAGTGTTTTCCTTTGGAATATTATTAACTCGGATACGAGCTTTATTTTGTGATGTCAACAAACACTCGTTGCCACTTTTGCAATGCCATCAAATACTCATTGTCACTTTCGTAATGCTCGTTGTAGTAGAGACTTTGTAATTGCAGATACAACTATAGTACGCCCTTGAACTATACTGGCGTCGGACGCCTCCGAATAACACTCGCACTAATAGTACTTGTTCGATAATACTCGCTCGAAAAGTAACCGATATAGTGTAGTGAAATAGTATAGTGAATAGAGTATAGAACAGCGATCCGAATAGTAATAGAGGATAGACTAGAAATAGAGGTCCGTATAATAATAGAGGATAGATGAGAAATAGCGATCAGTTAGACGCAGAGCTAATTCCTACTTATGCGTTTTCTCTATAGTCACGTGGTCTACCTAATTCAATAATGGGATCGCCTGTGTTTGCTCAAACTTAACACTTTCACTGCTACTCATTTGTCCAGTGCTGCCCCCATCCGGCCAGCCATTTTTAAAGAAAATGCCAAATTTCAACCTAGATATTTTATTACACAGAAATCTGGCACCAGTGTGTTTTACAGCCTTCCATTTTCATGGATATACCTGGGAATGACTTACCAGATTAGTAATGGGTATACACATGATATCTTTTGAAGCATTGCCCTTTGTGGAGTGGGACTTTACACTTTTTGCAGAAGTACCTTGTTTCTGATCTTTTTCCAGCTTTTTTTGCAGACTCTGCATGGCTTGGAAGGGTACCTTTTCTTATTGGTTGGTGGAATTTCTACCAAGTCATGAGCTTTCATTCCACCAACCAGGCGATTGGCAGGATCAATTTTAGGTGCCCTTCGACATACGGTCACGGGCGCTGGGAGCATCCGTATGCTAGCCGCATTTTCGTCAGGAATATTTTCAAATTAGATACGAAACTACCATGACGTAGAGAAAAATCGAGGCTGACTAATAATTTGCATGATAGAACAGTTAGAATTTCCCGTATTTTACAATTGATGGCGCAACGGGACACTCATATGCAAAAAACGTAGGTTTCCGTACTTAGCCAGCTGGAGCAAGATAAGAAAAACGAAGATCTCCATAGTTAGCAGCGGAAGTGTTAAGTGCCGGCAGCGATATTTTATTCCTATACAGTGTAACCCGGATATAAGAGAGTTGTCGGGACCGGAGAAGAAGTCTCTTATATCCGGGTTTGGTCTATTTTGTTTAGGCAAGTAGCGCTGCACAATCTTCAAAATCACTAGACAACCAAGTGGTAGCTTGTGGTTGAGCGATGACGTAGCGTTATATTAAGTGCCCTGGACTCGATTATAAAAAGAAAGAAAGAGAGAAAAGAAAGGAGAGCTGTGACCGCCCACGTCCTGAAGGGACATGGTTCATAACGAGAGAGAATCGAAGCCAGGTTAATAACATTTCCAGTGTAAATTTTAGATAAAGATAGCATAGCTAAACTGAGGGTATTGGTGCACCACGATCTTTTTGCTCACCAATTATACCGAAATTATAAAACGCAATATCCTAGTATTTCTACGTACCTCCTTCTTGACAGTTGGATCCGTAACTCCCCTCAGGACAGCCAGTTGTACAACTTCCTCTGATTGGATCACAGACTTCGGTCCGGTTCCGACAATTACACTCCTTGTCGCACATCTCCCCGAACCACATGGGAGCACAAGCTGTTTATTGAAAGAATAAATATAAATAAAGTTAACCTGTAAGGATACAAAAAGCAATCATCTTCCTTTGGTGAAGTGACGGCCGCGTAGTGACGCCACTCCATACAGTGACGAGGGCGGCAGTCCTTCTGTCGGTTTACAGGAGTCAATCCGAGATGTTACATTTTTAGCCCGGGCCAAGGGGCACAGTTTGAAGCTAAATCTGCCTCCCCTAGTACATGCTACAGCTTACGAGCACAAACTACCCCAAGAAAGACAGTAAAGCCACTAAAACAGAATGGGTTACTGAATGTGAAAGAATTAGGAAACATAACGATTATTAAGGAGCAATAACAATAGAAGAGTAATCAGGAAGACAGTAGATAACTATTATATTTTTGAAGATCAAATATGGCTGGAGAGAATGGAACCGGAAGAGAGTTCCACAAGCAAGAATTACGAGAAAGAAACTGTTAGCATAAAACTTACATATAGCCAATTCAAGTATAAATTCATTAGGCCCTGTTGCCAATCTGGTACTGCGATTAAGTGCATAAAGCCTAGGCACTAAAGCGATGAGCTAATCTGAACAATTTAAAGAAAAGACACAGGGGATTATCTTTACGGCGATGGGAAAGTGACTGAAGCCGAGACGTCAGGTCAGGACCAAATATATTGCTGATTCTTCTTGGAATTTTATCATAAATAGTAGGATCACATGACCATATGTGAGAATCGAAGTTATTATTCAGTAGTAATAGTCAACAAGTTTTGCTGGTTGACCATTACTCTCCATCGATGTGCCCACCCTGTCGGTTGTAAATACTATTGGGCCTTAAAATCGTACCCAACCTTAAGTGGAACGCATACATACGGTCAATTGCTAAAGATGCTGATAAAATGGTCGGCACCCTGACTCCTCCTGCTATCCTTTATCTTTACAAGAGCCAGATCAAGCCAAAACTAGAGTACTGTTGTCATATTTGGGCGTGAGCTTCTCCTACCCACTCTCTAGCCTTGATAGAGTCCAAAAGCGTCTCCGCGGCCTTGTTGGTGATGAATTTTTCTTCCCCCCTCCAACCTCTCTCTCATAGGTGAGATGTATCAAGCCTCTCGCTGCTTTATCGCTACTTTCACGAAAAGGGCTCGGAAAAACTACATTCCCTGGTCTCGTCATGTCAAAGCTTCACGGCAAGTACACGCCATGCCACTTACCTAGTAGAAAACCACCTACATTCTCTCTGTATCTCATCGGTTGTAAGTTCCACTCGAACAGCTTCTTCTAGCGACCACTGCCCCGTGAAACCGACTCCCATCAGGATATTTCCCCTATCACTACAGTGTTAACCTGTCAAGGCCCTTCCTTCTTAACGTTACACTCTACCTTGAGTAGCCCCAGGGACTTGTAAAGAGTTAATCTTACTGTAAAAAAAATCACTGTCTTCTGGCGCACGAGATGATGCCGATATTAATCCATTTGAGTAAGACTAGGTAAATATTTAGCTATATTTGGGGACGAAAGACGACGTAGAAAAACAAGATATAGTATTTCTAAAGGCTTACTTTACTTATGTCAAGTTATAAAAAGAAACATAGACGAAGTGATCAGTGCTTATTTAGAGGAAATCATCTTACTGAAAACTTGGAATTCGCAGATCGACAACGGTTCTTTCTTGGACGATAAACGAACGATGACATACTTGGCTCGAACTGGAGTAACACAGTTGAATTTGTGAGACACGAATTTCGTGGTGTCATGATCGTAACACTTCAGTCCGTCCTTGTATTTGGTGGAATTGGACACGTAAACTTGAAAATCCAGCAACCGGTAGGAAACTGAAAAGATAAAATATCGATAAATGCGAATGATCAAAGCAAATGGAATCTATCTATCTATCTATCTATCTATCTATCTATCTATCTATCTATCTATGTCTGTTTATGGAACCGTCATTTAGCTTGACGTGCCTTTAACCGATTTGGCCACAGAGGAGCATTCGGTTAGCAAGGTTGAATTTACTAAATGAATGTACGTGAGAGATTCATGGAAGATGGAAGTTTAAAGACAGTAAAGTCTGTTTATATCTATCTATCTATCTATCTATCTATCTATCTATCTATCTATCTATCTATCTAATCATGTTATAAGGCAAATACAATGTGTGAAATTAGATCAAATATGCTTTTGTTGTTCATGATGACGGTCGTCTTTGAGTATAGAATCCAGAGGTTAGCAGTGAATATTTCGAAGACAGTAGGGAAGCGTATTTCAGGTTAGCAGTGGATATTTTGGTACAAGTAGCAGAGCGTAGTTCGTCCTTCTGTTTCTCTTCGCCTGACAAGCTGGAACTGGACATTCGGGTAGAGTAAACAAAATGGCCGCCTTTATACATGACGGATTGAATGTTCTACGTCTTCTGATTGGTGGACTATAAAGTGAGTCAAGTCATTTGTGCTAACTCACTAGTACATACATATACACAAAAAACTGCAACAGCTTTTGTTTCCTGATGAGTGGATTTCACGGTTCAATTTTATTATAATTTTATTTCTTATATATATTACAACTCACTTCGTCTCATCTGTTTACCTGGTTTTAATAAAACACATTGTTTCGTTAAATAAACAACGTAAGTAAAAAACAGCATAATATAAATTAATCAGCGCAGAACGTCAAAAGATCCAGGAAACCTCGAGAGTTGACCTAGAAGGTAACCACAGAGTCACCAAGTACTGAATCGGGCCTCGAAGGATGACGGTGGGTTCACCAGTATAGACAAAAAAGTGAACCTAGCTGAACTTAGGACACACACACACACACACACACACACACACACACACACACACACACACACACACACACAAGACACAGGAAGTTGTAGAAATCTACGAGGGGAAAAGCAGAATTCGTCAAATCCTCTCAAGAAAAAGGTCAATCTTTTAAAGAAAGATCCGAAACCACATGCCCTTATTTGGTCATGTTTAATTTGATGGAACCTAGAAGTGAATATTCAGTTGTTTTATGTATGAAAACTTCGTTCTTTTGCTAAGACGTTACTATCTATCTTTCTATATATAAAATTCTGTGACTTCCGTTAGTCCGTCTATCCGTCCATCACACTCTCTAAAATAGCCATTCATTGACTGATCGAAACCAAATTTTGGGGAGAAGTGCAAACAGGTAAAAGCGTATAAAGTACAGTTTGTTTTAATAGGGTGTGTGGCTTAATACAATAAATTTTCATTATATTGGGGGGGGGGGGGGCAAAATTAAGTTTTATTCTTTAACATAATAGATTTTCTTTAAGATATTATATATACAAGAATCCAGTTTCCAGTTCACCTTGCACTGGCAAGAACTATAAACAAATCGCAAATTCAAACGCTTCAAAAAATTGGGATTTGGCTCCAGAAAAATATTTACGCATGGCCAGTTGCATGCTCAAGGGTAAGAAATCCTAAGAATTTATTATTCGCTGTTAAAAAGAAAAAAGTAAGAAATACATTTTCTTAAACGATATAATGTATCATAAAGTTTTATAAAATTAAATTAAATTAAAGAAATTATTAAGCCTCGAATTACAGCTTTTGTCAAAGTATGTTCCAAACAAATCAGCTTATTCAAATTTCATCGATTGGTTTAAGAAATTGAACAAAATGTAGAGTTTGTAAATTTCGAAAAGGATGTTAGCGATAACTTCAACAATACTAAATACCGTGAGGATTTCCACACGTGTTAGCGTGTTGCGAAAAGTTCTAGTCATTAAGACGGTGAGTTTTAGCATTTTCCTGAGGAAGTATTTCACTGATAAATACTAATAGTCAATAATAGATTCAATGTTTTCATAAATTCAAAATCGGAAACTTACATTTTTGTTCTAAGTCATCCCTGTTGAAAATCTTCATGTAATAAACTTCGGGTAAACCTTCCAAGTCGACCATCCAATATGGCACAATTTTAGAAACAACTTTTGTATGAGTGCAGGAGAATTTGTTTTCCGATATATCATAAAAAGGACAAGTGTGGCCATCCACTGCTTGGCCTGAGTCACCGTGAAAAGCTGTTGTACTTTGCCGTGTTGGACGATGCAAGGCGATATTTTCTGTAAAACAAAAGAATTGTTTTTTTTTTTAAACAGGAAATTTTACACGGCGGATATTATTACAAAATCGATATTGTTGATTAATTTAACAGACGACGAAAACTATTGATAAAATTCTAGGGAAGACAGAAATCCATTTTACATTATAAAGAGAATTTGTAATGTTTGTTGTATTTTGGTAATGGTAATTTCTTTGTGTACAAGAATGTACTCGTCTATAAAATATGAAAAACGAAATATACTTTTTAAATCGATATTCTCGAAAAAAATAATTGCGTACGACAGTATTGGTGAAAGGGCAAATCGGTATTTGTTAATCGTTAGCAAGTTAATCATTATTATGACCGTAAATTCGTAGTGGTAATGTTAATATTAGACGCTTCCATATAAGGAAACAGTCGACAGGAATTGATTGAGCAGACTATGCTATTAGCGGTTCAAGATCTTTCTATTAAAGCAAATCTTTAGAAAAATAGGTTTCTCAAGTTCTCTACCTTTTATTGTGCTTCCCAGTGTTGATGAGCGCTTCCTTCTTAAACTTTCTGTTCGATTGATTGATTCGTTTTTTACGGTTTATCAATCCTTTGCAGGTTATTTAAAGCTAGAAAATATTTTAAGATTTTTTAAAAAATAATAATGATTTAATGGTACAAGTCATACTAATTAACCCATAGCTGGAGGAGAAAAGATGAATTCATAAATTTCTCAAGGACCTTTGCGTGTAAGTGAATATAGCGAAACCAACTGAAATTGGAACTCGTCTCTTCGATTAACAGTTCTGAGCTGTTGTCCATTACACCACCCGTATAATTCAAGCTTACAGTATCTGGTATTCCTAAGTGGTCACCCATCTAGGTACTGTTCACGCTCGACGTTTCTTAACTTTCGGTGATCGTGCGGGAACGGTTGTTTCAACGTGATATGGCCGTAAGTATTGTGTGTGTGTGTGTAACATGGCAAGAATTGTTACAGCTTCTTTTGGTCAGCTTTACTTGACCATTTTTGCCTATTTGTTATATTCTTCAAATATTTCATATTCGGGTTACCTTTTATTTCAGGAAATGCTGAATAAAAGACATTTTTGTTTGTGTATGACTCCTTTTCTACACCCAGCTATGGGTAGATAGCAGGACAGATTGGGTTCTATAGCCTTGGATGACAACTAGTCTATAGCAGAAAGAAATGGCAACCTACTGAGGGAAAAAATCTGCCTCGTCAGTCATGTATCGAAAGATACATGATCGCCTACGCGTGTATCCCGCATGACACATAACTGGCTGATATTTGAGTAGATACTCTGTTTTTATTTATTAAACAGTATATATATTTATTTCATTTACCTGCCTGAATATTGAAGCAATCTTATTAGTAAAATATGCGTTCTTTGGCAGGATTCGAACCTGCGTTTCTCTAAGGGAAACCGTTAGTAGATATGATCTGCTCGGCTACGAAAAGAAAAGAAAATATATATATATATATATATATATATATATATATATATATATATATATATATATATATATATATATATATATATATATATATATATACACTGAGAGATAGCTTATTCCTAAAATTTCGCTTGAAGATGAAACGGGACTAAACACCACAATTCAACTTAATTTTAATAATTATTTGGATGATTTTGGCTCTCGTTTTTGAAACATGAGAACTCTTATGTAGCGAAGGAATCATATTTTTAAACAAAAAATATTATTATAATAAAGCCCTACTTCTGTATGGAGCACTGTCATCTTAAAAATAAAAACAAAAATACTAAGGAACTCCGGATTATGCACCCAACGTGTTCTTTTCTATTTTCTGCATACGTACGCACTTATATATATATATATATATATATATATATAGAGAGAGAGAGAGAGAGAGAGAAAGATAGAGATAGAGAGATAGATATGAACAAAATCTATTACATTGACTTACATGCTAATATCCCTGGGAAAGGTATGAATCTTTTTCTTCTCCCCCAGACCGGGTTCTATAGCCTTGGAAGGCAGCTGGTTTACCGCAGAAAGAAATGGCAAACTACTGCGGGAAAAATCTGCCTAAATACATGAAAAATACATGGTCGTCTAAGCGTGTATCCTGCATGGCGCATCACTGACTGACTGAAGCTTAGTAGTGATGACAGTAGCAGCGTGAACTGAGAGAGGAAAATATTGACAGTATAATTCTCATGAGGTGCATATATTTACACGCTAGCATAAGATAAAGTACTAAAAAGATATTTCGGTTTTTTTAAACATTTCACCAAAACAAGTCACTAAAATCACTAAGATGCAAAGTGCTACTGAGTGGCGAAGGGTATGAGAAAAAGAAAACATGATTAAAGACAGAGAACAATAAAATAACAGGAATAAATTAATAAAAGAACAATGACTTAACAAATACAAATATAGCCACAATATTTGACGAAAATGTCCAGAAGAGCTGTGATATCTTTTTAATCATTTCAAGGTAATAAAACCACTAAGACGCGCTAGGGTTACCAAGTGTGAGAGAATATGAGGAAAAGAAAATATTATTCGGGAGAGAAGACAATAAAATGACAAGAAAACAGGAGACAACGATTGACACTGCATTTAAACTTTTAAAGATCAAAATTGACTAGGAAGAAAGAGGCCAGAAGAGAGTTCTGCCAAACGAGCAGTGCGAGAGAAGAAACCATTAGCATAGAACTTACGGTTACATCCAGCTTTTAGACTATAAAATGATGACACTAGCCGCCAATCTAGTAATGCGCTTACATAAGTAAAGTCGAGCTACAAATGAGGAAAACGCATCAGAAAAATTGCCACGAAAAAAATTACAGGGAGGCTATGTTGCGGTGGTGGGAAATTGACTGAAACCTATATTCCAGGTTAGGATCCATAACATTGTAGATTCTTCTTTGGATTTTATCAAGAATCTCTAAATATTATAGCAGGGGGTACCAGACAAGATTTGGCAGCAATAATCAATGCACGGACGAAGAGCAAATATATGTGTATAATTTTCTGGCGAGAAAAATTGTCTAGTACGACACAGTGAATCAACTTTCCTAGCAACAGACGTAGCAGTCAATGTAATCTTTCCACTTCATATCAGCAGAAAACGTTAACCCAAGAAGGCGAAGTGAGTCATGTTGGAAAGCAAAGACAAGAGCAGATTCGTTTTCTCGGCTTTAAAATTAAGAAGTCATTTCTTGCCCCCGGTTAATAACAGATTGTAGGGAATTTTCGTGTTCAACTCACAATTTGACCCCATATCGAACCTTATTTGACATTAAGTGAATATTTTAATTTATTCCCCTTTACGAAGGAGACTGCCACTCTAATTTGGTCTTATTTTAATTTTCCTAAAAGATTTTTTTTATTTTTCTATGCAGGAAGTGGGAAATTATGGCTCTCCTCAACTTCTATCCCTTGTAGATCTTAGCAACGTTGGTCCTTTTGTCAAGCTTTTTAACCCACTTTCTGACATCTATTAACAAGAGATCTCCAGATAAATGGCTCACTACCTTCTTATGGAAGAAAAATTAGTAAGTAAATTTCGCAGACAATTAATCGTGAGAAGTAAGATAGTTTCAAACTGAGTACTTAAATGCACAAAGCCTACGAAAAAATACAATTAAATTGAATACAATCATTACCAGGAGTATAGCTTTACTATCTTAGTGTTACATTAAGATCTTCTTCTTCTTCTTCTTCTTCTATGTGCTGTGTCCATTTAGGAGGTTGGTGATCATGGCTCTCTACACCGTCCAATTCCTTATAGTTCTTATATTCCAATCCTCTTCCGCTATCTATTCACACAAGCACGTCAGGCAGTAGCCCTCTACTTTTCACCTGTCCATTTTGCATTCGATATGTTTTATGACAATTCTTCAAGCCTTTCTTCCTCATTATGTGTCCAAGAAATTTCAGCTGTCTCTGATTCTGTGTACAAGTGTCCTTTCCAGTTACATTTTTCTTTTTCCGTTGCCTAAGCGATTTACAGAATTACTTCGCTTAAATTGCTAACACAAGGGAAGTCACTCTAAAAGATAAACTTATTTATCTCCCTTGAATATATTTTATTTCGACCTGTTAAAAAATGAATAAAAACATAAATAATTACTATCAAATCGTTTTCAATAAACAATTCTATAATTTATGTTTTATTCACTAACATTCATACGATTTGAATAATGGAAACACACGAGTACAAATAGTTTGTAATTGAATTTATATGTGAATTAATCGCACGAACATATATAGAAAAATAAAAACATTAAAATATATGTTTTTTAGGGCAGGTTGATTTTTCACTTTATATAGAAAATCAACATTCAACTCCATGCGAAAGCTAGGGTTTTGATGTGCTCATTACTGACACCAGATATTAGATTCACCTATTTTTGAGCATTTAGTTTTAAAGATCACCTGAAAAATGTACAGAAATACATATTTTCCGCAAATTTGTGCTTACAAACAGACTTCAAAATTTTACTATTTCAAGAATAAATCCTAAAAGTTGATATATTTTGTATTATATACATTGCATGGGAAATATATTAAAACCAGAATTCTAATTATGAATTACTACAATGAAAATATGCAAATTTTACGATATTTGATAAGTAAAAACTGTATAAAAATTCTAAAATATTCCAAGAAAGGCTACTCAATGAATGGATTAGATATTTTGTTAGATCGTTTGTTAAGTCATAATTAATAAAAACAAATATAGATAAAAGTGTATATAAAATCATCTTAATGCTGGGCATAAATTATAAGACAAAATGTTTTAAGTTTTCATTTTTTATTGAAAATCACATTAAAACTACCGCATCATAATATAACTAAATTGTTCAGTATAACTTCCCTTTGAAATAAATGAAGGTCCTATTTGATGTCAAAATGATTTATTAATAACGTGCTCATGTCATGCATCTTGTTCACAAACAATTAGCAAAGCTTCAGTAAATTATAAATTTTATAAGGCTGTGCTTTAAGACTTTCACAAATTACCGAAATAAAATTCCAAAGCTATGATTTTGAAACTAAACTTAATCATTTAAACTCATTTCCCCCAAAAAACGATAAGGATTTGTAAAAACATATTTTGAGTCATTATTTATCATGTTAAACCCCATCTATCTATCTATCTATCTATCTATCTATCTATCTATCTATCTATCTTTTTCTAGACTTTTCTATTTATCACAAGCAAATTCCTGATGCGAAAATAAAAACAAACATACTAAAGGAACCTTATTTCTATTTAAGTTTCTTTATTATGTCTGTTATATAAAAATTATGTCACAACTTTCAAACTTGTAGACTAAGATTGGATGTACTAAATCTGGAAAATGGGATAGACGTACCAAATTGAAATTCCAGTTGATACCGATACCGTTGCGTTCGCTTTTACAAAAATACCTTGGCAAGTTATGAATCAATCTCTTCTCCTGCACCTCCAGCTAAAGTTTTAGAGCCGAACGGACTGGCATATCTATCCCTGGTTACCTACCAGTCTAGGAAAAGACCGATTCTGAATTTTATACCCTGAAAAATATATTTACGATAGAGACCATAGCAGCAACGCCTGTACCCCACAGGAGAAGATACCGACTTGCATACACCCATACATACACCCGCATATATAATAATAGCTGGCCACTATGACGCTCGCTCAAGCACATTTGTTTTTGTTCAACACCCACAGAGCCCACGTGTGGTTTATATTGCAACTCTGCTGAGCGGACCTTAGTTACAGAGCGTTTTATCCACGAGCTTGAAGAAGGCCAGTATATTCAAACCCGAGGCCACGATGACTTGTGACTTCGTGCTAGCACAGCTATCAACGGTGCCCAAGTCTTCCGTCTACTCAGTTTCACTCACAAGGCTTGGATCAACCCGTGGTATGGTTTTCAGGCACTTTCCTAATGTGCCGCACGTTGGTATCGTCCCCCCTCCAGATAACATCAGGTGAGATGCGAACCTGTGTCTCATGGTCGGAAAGCGAACGTTCTAACGGCACAGCCAAACACACACACACACACACACACACACACACACACACACACACACACACACACACACACACACACACACACACACACACACATCTCTATCTATAAAAGGCAGGATGTGAGTGTGTGTATGTAACGAATGCACGGTCGCAATTTTCGACGGATTTGCACCAAAATTTACATTCACATGCTCCAAGTTAGTGGAAAGGCCAAGACCGACTTTGCATTTCCCAAATCCCATCGATAGCTGAAATAATTGATTTTTTCATGTTTCTAGGGTAGTTTTCATGTAGTTTGCGGCCATTTTCTACTGGCCAGAGTGAGAGCCAATAGCTGGCTGCCACGAATAGGCAGGAAGATTCTAGTGGCCTGCGTGAGAGCCAACAGCTGACTGACACGAGTGTTAACTAGCATGCTAGCATGCAAAAAAATCGATAACTGCATTCGTCACAAGTGGGAAAAATTTAAATCTGCTTCGCACTTTACTTCAATTGGCTCATTCGCTTGCTTAAACTCAACGTTGATTCTGATTCCGCAGAACTGGGTTGGGTGTGAAAAAGTATTTGTTGTTAACATTCTTTTTTCATTCAGTTTTTCCAGTTATGAGTCCTTTTTTAAAAGTTGATCGTTTTGTGTACATTTTGTTTAGTTCTTTTTTTGTAACAGATTTAATGTTTAGTATAGAGCTTAGAAAAAATTCGCAGTGTGAGATAGGCAAGAAGTAAGGCATGTAGCAACATCAGCACGACAAAGGGCATTCCTTTATAGGCAAGAAAGGGCAAAAATATTTTAAGTCAAGTGATAGCGATTGCTGTATGAGTCGTACTATTTTTGAATCAAGCACGGGCAATGCCGGGCCATGCTGCTAGTATATATATATATATATATATATATATATATATATATATATACGTTAAGATTGTCTCTGAGCTCTGTCATATTGTTCTATACAAAGTCATGCTTAGTATTTAAAAAAAAAATGTAATTTCTTGAAATAAAACAATTTAACCAAATATACCGTAAACACTGTCCCAATACTTTACAAACACGTTATAGACATCGAAGAATTAGTTATAGACATAGAAGAATTAGTTATAGACGCGATATAAACATTAGAACGTAAATATATATCATGTTTTTGCGAAGTTGCATTTTCAGATATGAACTTGATTGTAACCCTGTAATAGTCGTTAAAGAATGTGCTTCTGAATTGGCCCCTGTTATCTCTAAACTCTACAATCAATGACTCGCTTGTTGGAAATCCTTTTCCGTTGTTCTAGTTTCTAAGAACTCAGGCGAACCATCTGATACTTCTACCAGGACTATTACCCTTCTATCACTTTTTGGTAAACTGTTACAGGCTCTAATTAACTCTGGATTGGTTAAGTATTTCACCTAGCAGGGTCTTCTTTCAGATGAGCAATATGGCTTTTGCTTCTCTAGGTTAATTGCTGATGTATTAACGATTATTGCTGAAAGAGTCTATCAACTGAAGCTTGAGCTGTTGCTTTGAATATCTTGAAAGCATTTGACAAGGTTTGGTATAATGACATTCTTCACGAGTTGAAAGGTTATGCTATTTCTGGATGAATTTTTGAAATTATTCAGTCATTCTTATCAAATCGCGAAATAAATTTCTCTTCTAAATCTTTTTTACATTAATGCAGGTATCACCAAGGGCTCTATCCTCGGACCTACGTTGTTTCTCATTTTCATCAACGACCTTCTTATTGCTATCTGTTTTCAACTTGGTATCTATGCTGATGACATGACTATTTACTCCTGTCTTAATTGTAAATTTGATATGGTCAAATTGAAAGCTGGTCTAAAAAAAATGACCGACGATCTGTTGTTTTCTGGGGCAAGGAATGGCTTGTTAATTGTAACGCCTTTAAAACGAAGCTGCCAACTTTTAATCGTCTGCTAACCTCCAAGAGGATGAATCATTGCGCTTTATCATACTAATGGTTTCCACCAACATGAAGTAGAATGATTATATTGAATCATTTGCTAGGTCTCTTGCTCGGAAAGTTGGTTCCTTCTATCGTGCTAGTCATTTTTCTCGGTAGATTCTTTCTTACATACTTATAAATCTATCACTCGTCCTTGCTTTGAATATTGCTGCCACATCTGCTCTGGTACCCCTGCTACATATTTAAGGATTCTTGATAAAGTCCAAAAAAAGAATCTGCAATGTTATTGGTCGTGACCTGGCATCTCGGCCTCAGTCCCTTTCCCACCGATGTACTGTAGCATCCCTGTATCTTTTATATATATATACTTTCATGGTTAATTGTTCTGATGAACTTTCCTCTATGTAACCTAGATTTTATGAATTTAAGCACAGTACTAGATTGACGGCAAGGTCTGATTATTTTACAGTTGAAATAGTTTCGTTTCTCGCATTTCTCGTTGGTGGGACTTTCTTCCTGTTTCCTGATTTCCAGTTAAATTTCATCTTCCAAAATGTACATGCAATGTGTTGCTGGATTTATAGCATTTGATGAGATTTTATATGCCTCTGCTGCATTTAACCTGCAAACAACATTTGGCGGATTCGTGTAAGTCTAAATGAAAAATAAGACAGATAATTTGAACAAAGAAATATGAACAAATATATTGATAGGACATTTAAACAAAAGGAAAAATGAGAAATGAAATCAAATGTGAACAGTTCAAAGCAACCTTCAGTGTTTGTAGTTGAAGTACTTACAACCGGCGAGATTTTGAATCATCAGGAGGCGATAATCCAACGATTATCGATAGGAAGCTGCCAACTGGTTATCATCAATACACAAAATAAAAACGATATATATATATATATATATATATATATATATATATATATATATATATAACAACTGAAAAGTTGCAAATTAAAAAAATAATAATGTTTTTTATGAAAGTATTTATTTATATTTGATATTTCAGATCGACCTCGATCTTTCTTCAGAAATAACTAATAATATACGTGGCTTTCATTATGCTATATATATATATATATATATATATATATATATATATATATATATATATAGAGAGAGAGAGAGAGAGAGAGAGAGACACTGTGTATGTGTAACTGATATAAAAATCTAACTATCTGGGTGACAAAGACTCTAAATAAAAAAGGCATGAAATCAAATTTCCCACTATAGCTAATTCCTTTTTACATATAGACTGTTGTCCTCATATTTGTTGTTATTATCAGAATGTTTCAGTTGTCATGCCCACCAGCTTTCTTCAGGTGTTTGTCAATCCAGGTAACCTTCAGGGAATTTTTATCTGACCCCTTTATTTAATCTATGGGGTTCCCTGTGGGCTTAAACCCTTTGATGAGATTTTTATGCTCCTGGTACATTTAAGCTGCAAATAATTTTTAGTGGATTCATGTAAATCCAAAGGAAAAATAAGCCATAAAATTTGAACCAAGAAATATTAACAAATATATTGAGGGGACATTTTACAAAAGGAAAATTGAGAAATGAAATTAAATGTGAACAGTTCAAAGCAACCTTCAGTATTTGTAGTTGAGGTATTTACATTTTTGCAGTAGCGAAAAGAATGTCGCTATGAAAAGTCACTGAGAAAGAGGTTGACACTTTCAATAATCGTCAGGTAGGCTGTAATTCAAAATCTCCCCGCCTGCGACTATCACCAGGAGGCGGTAATCCAACAAATGTCAATCGTTATCTTTTGTTGTCTTAATTATTGTCCCGTGACAAGAAAAAAATGAGGTTGTGGTGTTGGAAACAATCTTTTTGTTGTAGCATACCTACGGGTGATAATGGGTATCTCCCCATTCACGTAAATGCAGTAGTAAATACTGTATGTTGATATGCATTTGGAGATTTGTCGTGGAAATCCCTTGACTCACTTCTAGCAGTTGACAATTTCTTCTCGCGCCGCTAGCGAATCTTATATGTGTTGTTCTTGTCCTAAGTATTATCGGTCATTACTAACCTTCGTGTGATTATTCTATTCAGTAACCTTCCCTAGGTTACCACACTTTTAACAATGGAAAATTAGGTGATGTGAAAAATCAGCTTTCAGAAACCCGCTTCCTTTGGGTGGTGTCTTGAACATCAACCACTGACACTAATGTCTAATGTACGTCTCGAGGTCCTCGACAAAATCCCGAGACGAATATGCAATGCGATAGGTCCTGATCTGGCATCTCGTCTACATTTGCTCTCTCACATGCGTGCCGTGGCTTTCCTCAGTCTCTTCTGCAAGTATTTTCACGGCAACTGTTCCTACTTTAGCTGCTTCACAGATTGCATGATTTTATGCGAGCTTCTATAGGCTAGCATCTCGGCCCCACCCTTTCACCACCGAAACAGTTAAATGTAATTCTACTCAAACAGCTTCTCCCTCGCACTTCCCGTCTGTGGCCCCACCTCTTGCTTGCTTCCCTGATAACTATAATCTCCAAATATTCAAGAGTAATGTCAATCGACATCTTGTGTTAACTTGATCTTGTTCCCCGTCCTTCTCTGTATCCTTTCCTCAAACACGCCTTTTTACTCTTGTTCACAATCCTCTGTAACCCTTTGCTTGTAGTAGCACTCCTGCCTTGCTTGGGGAGAATGGCTTAAAAAATGCAACTATGTCAGACAGTGAATTTATTATTTTATATTTCGGCAATGTTAACTGTAGGGAGAGACTGGAGACTTTTAAAATCTCTTTCTCAAAGCAATAACTTTGCGTTTTTACGCGCTCATTTGTACAGGAAAAGGGGACGAGAAAAACTATATTCAGGCAAAAACTATATTCCCGTCCCAGTTTCAAAATTGGCTTAATCCAACCATTTTATACTAGTCATTAAAAGCGAAATCTCATTTAGTTGTTAGCCAAACAAGAAAGACCAAAACCTTGAATTCTGTTAAAATCTGATTGAAAAGAATTTGAAAAAAGAAAAAAAAAAAAAAGATTTTAATGGAGATATTTGACGACTTACGTCTTTGACACGTTGGTCCGTCCCAGCCCTGGGCACATCCAGTACCGCATTCTCCTGTAATGTTGTTGCAGGTGGTTATATCTTCACAATGACATTCGTGCTGACATTCTACGCCAAACTTTCCATTTTCGCACTGGTCGGCTGTTAGAAAAATAATAAAATAAAAATAAAAATGATATCAACTGATGATCATAAATAAACATAAAAATAAATAAATGAAAAGAAAAATAACATTAAAAAAATTAAATTACCAAATGAAGAAAAATAATAAAAAGAACTTCCTGTTAAAATTTTAACATCCATACTGAAAAAAAACCCAAAAAAACAAAACAAAAAACCCCCCAAAAAAACAAAAAAAAGAAAACAAAAAAAACAAAAACAAAAAACAAATACCCCCGCCAAAAAAAACAAAAAAAACCCCCAAAAAACAAAAAAACAAAACAAAAAGCAAAAAAAAAAAAAAAAAAAACAACAAAAAAACAAAAACAATAAACAGCTTACGTTTTCTACTTTTCCTGATGTATGGTAAAACATTCAGAAAGATCGATATAATTTTCAGGAAATACTTTAGTTTATAGTTGCTTAGATGATATTTAAAGATCCATTTGTAATCTAATTTATGAAATTTAAACAATCTTAGAACTAAAGCCAAAAACGTATGAAACTCTTATATTCTAAACATCTATCCTTATATAAAATTGTCAATAATTAATTCCACCGAATAAACGAATGTATACGAGACACGATCTTAAAGTATCGGGACTGGTATTATAAAAAGAAACTTACAGTATGTATCAATTCGGCATTTAATCTCCTTCGAAGAAGTCTTTCTTCTGAATCCACATACTTTATCCAGTGTCGTTTCCATCGATGGAAGCATTCTTAGAATCTTTTTTGGGGAATAGCGAGCAGCTGCCTTGTTACATTTTCTTGGTTTTTCTCGACGTCTTGAAATCTTCCTTTCAAGTGGGATTTGAATTTTGAAGTGGAACAAGTCGCAAGCGACGAGATCTGATGAATATGGTAGTTGTCGGACCTTGAAAATCTTTTGCATTGCAAAAACTGTAGCACAAGCCATCGTCACTGGTGGTGTAGTTAGACGACCCCACTCTACACACTTTCCTTCCAAGCAATCTTATAAACAACGGAAGTGAGCGAGAACGTTAAGTCTGCTAATCTGAGTACTTTAGCTCTGTTACCATATCAACATTCCCATACTTTTTGATCAAACCTCGTATAATTCGTTTAATATAGGGTATATAATACGAATGTGTTTAAGAATTAAATGAAATTGTATGCCATGTTGACTATCGTATAACAAGATTATTATTTTTTGGGTATTTTAATCTTATAAGTACATGAAAATATCGACAGAAATAAATCGGGAAAGATAGTGTAGTTCATGGGGTCAAATGGATGTCGAGCACTTTCAAGAAAATTCGACTATTCAGGGGTCATTAAAGAAACAAATACAAATAAATGAAACGATTTACGTATTTTCGCCATGAAATCTATTCAGCTATATAGAAAAGTGATATATTACTTAAGAATCGGCCTTCGACGTTACAGAAAAAATGTAAAACAGATCAATTGTCGATATCTTATACTCTTTCATCATGCCAGGAAGAAAAGTTGAAAGCTAAATAATATTAAAAGAATATTTTCAAAATACTACGAGAAGCGGTAACCACCTAAAACTTAACACTGGGTTAAAAGACCAATCAAGAACTGTAAATATTGATGGCAATAATTAAGAAGTAATGCGATGACATAGGAATATAAACCACTATAAAGAAATGTGTAGTATTAGTAATGTATAAAGGAAGACAAGTGGCAAGAGAAGGAACTGAACGCTCTTAAATAACGAAGTCGTTAACCAAATATGACCGCTACAAACGCGTTGGAGAATTCGAATGCAATTCAGTAAAGCAGATAAACAATGAATTAAGAAAATAAGAAAATATTTTCTAAGAAAAATAAGTAAGTTATTAAATGAAATGTAATTTTTTAATAAAATGACAGAACACGTGGACATTATCGATTGTGATGAGCATACGGCTCTTCCTAGGTTGGACAAGAGGTTAATTAATGGGGAAAAAGTTAGTGGCTATGTACAAAGATGTACACACCAGAAATTACGCAGAAAGGGTATAATTACAAAGCAAGGAGGAAGAAAATATATCTGCATCGGGGTCTGTATTCAAACAGAAAGAGTGAGATTTTCAAAAGACAAAATAGAATTTGTACAACAGAGAAATGTATTATGAAACAACAGAAGGTGAAAAAAGGGATGAGAAAAAGAGGAAACAAAGACGGAAAACAAAATTTTGCTACAGGCAATTTTAAAGGCTATCAAATACTGACTGTCATAGACATTGTAATACAGAAGACACCTCAAAAAAGGATCGGAATCTCCTATCAGTATAGATCAGTACAAATGTATCAGAACTAAATATTAAAATGGATGCAGTTGCAGAAGAAGCACTGCGTCAAGAAATAATCCATTTACTATGTACATTCATTTTAAATCGATCTCTCTACGAAAGCCCAATTAAAATATGCTTATACTACATGATAACATTAAATTATAAAAAATGAAATTCGTAAACTGAAGGGATTCTTTTTCCTATATTAATATCAAGTTCTATAGATTACGATATTTAAATAATAATTTTAACAACTACATGTTATGAGTAGATTTTGTTTTAATTTCAGCAGAGGAATAAGTTTATAATGAATTTACATTTACAAACAATTAACTGTTATAAAATTTAAAATAAAATGATATTTGTGGTTTTGGGCTCTTGGTCTATAGTAATATGAAATTCAATTATTTCTAGTGGCATTGTGCACTGCATAACCCTTCTTTAAAACTAAGAAAGCACAGAAAAAGAATAAGGTCGTCTTTGTGCAGAAAAAAGGTGAAACAAAAGAAAATTCTGCAGTCCGTCTCAAAAAGAATAAAAGCAACAAGTGACAGAGTAGGAGCATTATTTTACTGGAAACTATGCAAACGATTTAGATTTGACTATGAAAACAAATAGCATGGACATAAACCAGTTGCATGTTCACTTTATGTGTTTGGTTATTATACTTTTTTCATATCTCCAGCATCTCTTTCTCAGTATCCACGCAATTTCCACAGTCAAACTGGATTTGAGACAAAAGGCCAACTAAAATTCATTTGCGGATATTTAATGGAATTTACCAGAAACAGAAAACGAAGGTCTATAACTAGTTTCTTAAAATAAAATTAGTAATCACTATACAGTATTGACTATATTTAGTGTTGAACTGGGTGGCAGATGTAAAAAAAATATCAATGCCTGTCGAGTTATTTAATGTCGAAAGTATAATTAAGTGTTGTGGATCCCGCGTGAAAAATAGGTATCCAATAAATGACAAACGCAAGTATTTAAGCTAAGAAATTAAATGTATTTACACAAAATACAAAAGGTAATGCTGTTAGTAAAATCCAGGAACACGGTTAGTAGCAAATACAGATAGATATATACAGTCTCGAAGTAGGACTTCCTTAGAGTCTACGTGCTTGTAACTGACTTCTACAGAGGTTACTTCACTCTATCCGACTACCGACACTCACAGACGACTCCGGTACGACTCATCTTCTCTGCCTGACTGTAACTATTTTATGGCAGCAGGACGAGTCCATTATATCCGAACAGGTTTGGACCCCATAACATTAAGTTAAAAGATAAGCATCATTTGGGTTTATATTTGAGTCTGTAGGTAAAAAATAGTCGGCTTTATACTTGAGCCTAACGGTAAACATTGATGGGGTTTATACTTGAGTCTATAGATAAACTTTGGTTGTGTTTATACTTAAATCTGCAGGCAAATTTTGATCGGGTTTATGCTTGAGTCTAAATATAAACATTAGCCGGGTTTATACTTGGGACTACAGGTAAACGTTGATCAGATTTATACTTGAGTCTATAAATAAACTTTAGTCAGAGTCTACAGGTAAAAATGGGTCGGGTTTATACTGAAGACTACAGGTAAATTTTGATCAGGTTAATACTTGAGTCTGAATTCAAACATTGATCAGGTTTTTACTTGATCCTACGGGTAAGCATTGTTTGGGTATATACTAGAGTCTAAAAGTAAATATTGGTTACTTTTATACTTGACTCTACAGGTCAACATAGGTTGGATTTATAATTGAATACGTGTAAATAATAGTCGGTTTATATTTGAGTTTATAGGTAAATATTGGTCATGTTTATAAATGATTTTACAGAGAAACATTGATCGGGTTTATACTAAATAATTCGAGTAATTTTCTTTAGTTGTAGCGACAAATGAATATCTATGTACAATGGTCCTATCCTTGTTCGGCTGTTAAAATTAACTCCCGACCCAATTTTACTTGATTTGCATTATTTATTTATCATAACCTGGTTCTTAGCGGACTGAGCTGGTTAGTATAGTTCCGTAGCTGATATAATATTTTCTCTTTACATTTATTTATCTTCAGCGGCCAAATTCGAGCTTTCTGAAGTCAAGTAAACGGATGTATACAGAGTGGGAGGAAAGAAACTCCCAATTGAAAATTACTTATAACTTATGAAATCAGCGCATTTGCCTGAAAGAAAATATATTGTGATTCATAAAGTGCTAGAATTTAATTTTTAATTGCTGTTTTTATTTCATGGAGGCCAGTATAGCTAAGAATGGCACAACGCCTGGCACTGCATGAGCGCGTGCAGCTTGCGTCTCTTTACGAAGTCTGGCAGTCTGTAATTTGTCGTGATCTAATTTTGTTTTGCACGAGACTTTCTGTAAAGTGAAAGGGTGTCGAATTGAAGACGGTAAGAAAACCTTTTTGCTAAAAACCTTCTATATTTTTCTAAAAACCTTTTACATTAAAATCTTAAAACATTTTCAGGCGGTAATACGCTAACATTGCTTATTACACGAAAACAATGATAACAGCAAAATTTGCAATATGAGCACTGGTAAAAATGGTTGCTGTAGACATTAGGTTTATAATACCCAGAAATTCATACACAGATGTCCTCAAGGACATATGGCACTGTGGATAAAGGCGTTAGTTATATCCAGTGACAGGACCAAAATAGTGTGAGTTCAGTACCTCGTTAAGGTAGTGGAGAACTTGGGTAGCAGGAGATAACTAACAACCATTAGACATGGCACAGTCTACCCCCAGTGAGCGAAATAAAGGGTTCAGTTTGACATTCCAACCATCTGGAAAAGTGCAACAGCCAAAACGTTGTGATGAATATGGCAACAAAGATGAGGACAATGGTCGGAATAATATAAACAGCGTACACGAAAAAAGTTTTAGCTTTGGAAATGATGAATATTTATTTTGGCATTGTCATATGGAATAAAATTTTGTAAATAAATAAACTTACCCGATATAAGAGGGATAACAAGCAAAAGGAGAAGAGATATGAGGAGAAATTCATTTTTACGGGGAATTCGTTTAATAGTTAAAACAGTCTCCTGACACAGATTGGAATTCATCGTTTCAAGAGTCTGAAAAAGAAAGAAAGTCTGTTAGAAAAATGTATAATAATTGATTTATCACGATAATGCGACAGATATTTTATATCCTCCAGGAAAATGTATATTCGATTTACTCACATCATTCTTCTTAGGACATGGGGATCATAGCTCTCCCCAAATTCTTATCCCTTGTGGTCTTTAGCAGTTTTTTTCCCCATTTGCTACCATTTCTGCCATCCATTCTCACAAGCTCGGCAGGTAAGTGGCTTGTTGCTTTACCCTATTTCTCTTGCCCTCAATACGTCACATGAAGGTTGTTTTCCAATCCATGCTTCCACATTATGTATCCAAGGAATTTCAGCTATCTCTCTTAGGTCTCCATCGTTCCGGCTCAGACAAGGAAAGCAGTTTTGGACGCATGGAACGGTTAGCAAACCTTACCGCTTTCCCCAACCGCACATTATGCCACTACATTTATCACTGAATGGGGCCGGTTCACATATCTTCGTGCACCCCAGGGTTTTTTTCATGAGACTGGAGACGAATATACCCGTCGGCTCGATGATATTACATTGAACCATGTTACGAAAAACCCGTTGTATAGATGATAACCTCCTTTGGGACGATTCTATACAGTCCTTGTTCTGGCACACAATAGAATATATAACCCACTGTGAGAAGAATGGGATTTTGCAGAGGATGAGGTAGAGTTTGTCGGGTTTTTAATAACAGCCGATGGTGTGAAACCAACGAAGAAAATGACTGAGGCCAACCTTTACTTTCTTACGCCCATAAGTATCAAGGGTGACAGGTTCTTGTTTGAACTGAGGAATCAGGTATCTTATGCATTCTCGCAAGCTGAGGTGATAGCCCCATTCCGGGAATTACTGCGCTCGAAGAACTGAGTGGCCACCGGGCTTTGTAAAGAAAAACAAGAAAAAAATATAGTGTCGCTGTAGAGGTTGAATAAGTCTGGTGAGAAGACACACCCTGTTTTATGCTCCTTTCTATTTTTGTGTCGCTACTTGATATATTTTATATTTGTATCCTGGCTGTTTGGTTCCAGTATAAGTTCTGGATTATTCTAACATCTTTAGCAAATAGATCGAGTTTTCCTAGTAGTTCAAATAGATCCTTGTGTCTGTTAAATGCTTTTGCGTAATCTACGAAACATAAGTCAAGGTCCTTCTGCATTTGTATTGCTCTCTCTCGTATCATTCTAATCATGAATACTCACAACATTGCCCTCCTTTTCTTCTTCTTCTATGTGCCGTGTACATTCAGGACGTTGGTGATCATGGCCCTCCAAAATTATAGTTCTTAATAAATGTTGTCTTTTGTTATCTCTCCTAAACCTTGCTCCGCCATCCATTTACTCAAAATTACTGCGTTAGTTATTCGTCTCTCTTGCCTTCATCATGTCCTGTGAGTGTAAAATTTCCTAAACCCTCTTTCTTCATTATATGCCCAAGAAGTTTCAACTACCTCTTCCTGATGTTAAATATAAGTGTGCTTTTTGATGCCATTTTCTTTAAAAGTTCGTTGTTGCTCACATGTTCGGTCGATTGTAGTCTGAGTATCCTTCTGTAGAACCACATTCCTGTTTCTTCAAGTCACTTCTTCATCCGTGACGAGCTTGTCCAGCATTCACTGCCATGTAGGAGAACTGATGTATGTCATATCAGCCCTTGTATATGGCAGATCAGTACCCTTTTCTTTGTTTCTAACGAAATTTTCCTGGTTCTTAATACTTTGCTTAGCTTTTGGAAAGCATCTGTCGTTATCCCAGTCCGCCTTCGGATTTCGGTGTCGCAAATTCCGTCCTCCGATAAAACATTTACAGATGTTTAAATTGTTGTACTTGTTTGATTTTGCTATGTCCAAATTGTAATTTTTATGTTGGGCTTTTCCTTTTGCTATCAATAATGGACTCTGTCTTCTTGCAATTGATGTTTAGCCCTTTCTTCTCACTTTACTTCACTACCTCCAGTAGGAGCACTTGTAGTTTCCTTTCTGTATCTGCTATCAACATTGTATTTAATGTTAAGATAACATTATATTAACATATTTAATATGTCTCGATGACATCATTATACAAATTTTGTGACCTTTATTGTACTGTAGGAAGCTTTTTGCTTTGCTGAATATTTTTGGAATTATATATTTTCGGCACTAGAATAGACTTTGATTCTTGAAGATTATATTATCCTTTAATGCTTTCAAAAGACTGAAAGAAATAGAAAATATTTTTGCATTTGATTTGCGACAGAATTTGTATCGTTTATTTATTGAAAGGGAATATTACATCTACTACAACAACTACTACTATTACTTCTACTACTAATAATAATGGCAATGTCAGCTAGGAGAGCTAGCTCATCTGTGTTGATTTGATTAAATCGTGGTATGGTCTTTAGGCACTTTTCAAAGATAACATATGCTAGGATCGTGTCCCCAGACATAACATCTAGAAATCACGTTCTCGACAAATGGACAATCATGATGAAATCCGGATATATATATATATATATATGAATATTCATATGTACAGTCTGTATCAAAAATACTCTTAAAAAATTTGGGTACGGGTTTCTCACACGAAAACTAGGACAAAAGTCCATATAAACATATGTCCGCAAGTCCTTTGTTTTTGAGTTAAGAGAAACCTTTATTAGATCTGACGTGCCTTAGACCAACTCGGCCACGTAGGACATCCTGATCAAACAAAGCACGAATAATGCATTTGAACGTATACTACCCGATTCTCGAAATATACATGTCTGCACTGTTTGGTATTCTAACGTAAACAAAAACAATTTTTTAGGAAATTAATTAAATCCGACAGATTTTTAATTTATTTATTTCAACGTTTTTTTTTCAAAATGTATACTCATATTTGAGTAGATGCTGTGTTTTCATTTATTTATTTATTAAACATTATATTTATTTATTTCCTGAATATTTCGGGAAATCTTTCATATATATATATATTTATATATATATATATATATATATATATATATATATATATATATTTGTGTGTGTGTGTGTTTGTATACAGTTATATATTACGTGTATTGAGGTAGCAAATGTTCTTAAAGGCAAACATCATTAAAGACAACAGATATTTTGCATCGATTAATTTTACTAATCAAATTTTCGAAATGACGAATGATCCTACTCAAATTAGGAGGAAATTCTGTCAGAAATTTTCCGACGTTTATTTCGGACGAAATATCGTCTAAGCTTTCGACTTTCTTAAGTCGTTACCAGGGTAGGTAGAGACAAATGGTGAGTGTTGTGACGTAGGCAAGATGTGACGCATGTGTTTCTTATTTTATTTTATTTTTCAATTATATACATTTGAGGGCTCTTAAATTATAATTGCTTTTATTTAAAAAATGTTGTATTTGTTGTATGAGTATTGCTTCAAAGATTACTAATACATCTTGTAGATATTTATTGAGATAGATAGATAGATAGATAGATAGATATGACAGAAAGGAACCGTATCGTCGTATAATGGTCAACAAACTAGTGTTGCTTGAGATGTTGTGTCAAAATTAAATTATGCTTCGTAAATAATTAGTGGTAGTGTGAAGACTATACAAATGCTTTTACAAGTATTTAGAATAATTCTTTTGATCAACGAAAATAAGACATGCGCAAGGTTGGGATTTTTCACCCGACATCAGCATTTTGATTACTGCTAACACATTCGTAATATTTCGTGAGACAGACGATCTATAAGCTCAGATATCTCGACTATGTAACCACTGTTATTGATTTTCATGCCGAATAGTATTTCGTCTTAGTACCCATTTTAGACCCGTCTGTTCGATTTTTCGAATTAAGAAGGAGTAGGACCATATTAGCTATATATTTTTACGGTAGCAGCAAACCGAATACTGAGACGGGAAGTAGAAGCACTAATTCCGTTGGCATCATGGTGGGAGAGGCACTTTTTCTGGCCCAGTGGTTACAGTTCTGTTTTAACAACAGAGACGTTGAAAGGTTTCGGCTTGTAGTTTACACATTGATCTGAAAGACGGAATACAATAGCTGTAGATTTTTCTTGGAGAAATACAATCTTCCTATCCTTGTTACACCAGGCATTTTACCTTTTAATAAGCTCAATAATTATAAAATAAGCATCAAACCTGGAAAAAAAAATACATATATTCAGTATAGTTTTGTAAATAAATAAACATACAAGTTTCACTCACTTTCTCACTTCTAGTAAATAAACCATGCAGAAAATATGAAATAATGTGTGTTTACAGGCCAATGAAATTTAGCAGTCAATTTCTCTGGTAAATGCATAGCTGTAGTGAACATTCCCACAATAGAGATATCGTGCATTAGCGCGGGTTATTTTCCCCGCATTTACCGTATAATTCCCGCGCATAAGACGACCTTTCAGTTAGTTATGTCCCATGCGTGATACACGCTTAGGCGATCATGTAGTTTTTGACACATGATTAACGAGACAGATTTTTCCCGCAGTAGGTTGCCATTTCTTTCTGCGGTAGACCAGTTGCCATACAAGGCTGTAGAACCCGGTGTGTCCTGCTATTTACCCATAGCTGGGAGGAGACGAAAAGGATTCATATTTTTGCCAAGTGAATGTAATGAATTTTGACTGGAATTCGAACTCGGCTCTCCGATTCCTCCATCCCAGGCGCTACCCATTACTCCACTGTGCCTCCCAAGACGACCTTTAATTCCCCAAAATCACCTTTAAAAATTGGGGTCGCCTTATAATACAAAAAAAAAAAAATAATGAAACGTTCAATTCTGAGTGATGTTTGTCGATAGGCTAACAGCGGACTCGGTGCGATAACCAATCATCATCATCTTGCGGCCTCAGCCGAGATTGAACTTACCAATACTTTGATTGGTGTAGTTCATAATCTTGTCAAATAGCTGAATTCTTGATGTTTCGCTAGGGCTATCAAGGGTGTTTTTATCGTGACACCATCACTAAATGGATTGCCAACCAAGGCGCAGAGAGACTCCATTCACCCTCGTCTAAGAGCAGGTTTGAATTCAGAGTTTTCCTTCTCCTAGACCAGTTGCAAGTCCCAGTCTGTCCTGCTATTTACTGGAGGGAGAAGAAAGAAGATTCACACGTAAGTTAATGTAATGGATTCGACTGGAATTCGAACTCGGCTCTCCGATTCCTCAATCCAAGCCGCTATCCATTACTCTACCGTGCCTCCTATAACCAATAACGTACACAGAAAGATTCACATTGCCAAATAAACTGATAATAAAAGTATTAAATCCATTTCTACTTTATATACTACTGGCATAACTTCTTAATAAATTGCCTATTCAAATATGCTCTAGTTTTTGACCACGTCTTATCTAAAGGTCGCCTTATACACGTAAATATTCGGTAAGTAAATACTTATTCTTCTTAACTTGGTCCAACACTTAGCTAAGTAAGTATCGTAGGTCCTAATGAGTTTAATATTCACTGGTTGCCCTGAAAATATAGGTATCTGTTTGACTAAGATTTTAGTTGGTACACATGTTTGAGTAATAGAAAATAATGTCGATTTAAAAAAATCAGTTAATTACTCATATTTATATAGAGTCCACCAAAAATTATATACACACTTCAGGAAAAGAAAAACCTGTTTAGATAGAGTAATATAAAATTTATTCAAACATTACGAGATTGTCAAACATGCTGAAGGCTGTGTTCCAAACTCATGGCTCCACTGTCTTTGGACTTCAACAACATTCTCAAATTTGAAATATCACTTTAAAATACTCTTATGTTCCTCAAACGACAAACGCACGTTCACCATGTTGTAGACATCACTTGTTGAGGCTACAGACATAAGGGTAATGCCATCTGTCGAGAAATTTTTTAGCAATTGAATTTGTATTGACAAGTCCAGGGAAATTTTTTTCCCAAGGGTGAAATGGTCATCTTTCTGGGGTAATTTGTTTGAGTTTCATTGATTGTAATTCACTTATTTGCTCTATGATAAAAATTATATTGAGCTCTCGTTTGTAGATCAGTTTTAATATTTTATATTGATAGGACCTACTTGGATTACTTACCCATGGATTCTTTAACTATATATATATATATATATATATATATATATATATATATATATATATATTGATAGATAGATAGATATTGATAATATTAGTGGTAAATATACACATACATTCCCGGAGTTGTTTTTTTATGTTTTCTTTTTTTGAATTTGTAGGTCTGATGAATTGGATCGTATTTACGATTCCAATGGAATAAATTATGACCATGGAATATTACTGTTTAAGCCTTTTTTTATATATATATATATATATATATATATATATATATATATATATATATATATATATATATATATATATAAGTGAGCATTAATGTCAACACTTAGAGTCAACAGTGTGTTTCATGCTAGACGCGATCGTCAGGCCTCTAAGTGTTGACTTCAATGTTCTTTTTATATTTACACACGCTCTATGGCTTATATTTGATCTAGCTGAGTTACCAGAATCACTGTTCATGCAATTGGAAATAATTCTCAGCATGCTTTCTTTCAATCTTTTCACCCCAAGCAAGGCGATAATGCCACTAAGACGTAATGCGTTACCGACAGGGAAAGAGAATGAAAATACTTTAGTGAGAAGAAACGATAGAGAACACTAAAACACATAAGATGACGATTGACGTTGCATTTAAATATTTGAAGATTGTACGTGGCAGAGAACAAAGAAACTAGAAGGTTATATAGGTGAGAAATATGAGAGAAAAAAAACTTAGAACTTAGGGTTATATGTAGATATTTCAATAGTAAAACGATGAAACTTAGTTGCCAATCTAGACGTACGCTTAAATTCATGCGTTTGAAGTTCCAAGGAGGAGATATTATTAGAACAATTGTCATTTCAGCAGAAACAAACAACTGTCATCACGGCACATGATGCAATAACTGACAGATATTCAATATCAAATATTTATAAACAAGACAGAGAGAAGCCACATCATGTCGGTGAGAAAGTGACTGAAGTCGAGATGCCACGACAACTCTGAATGGTTTTAATTAATATTTTCAATAATTTACCAGTTAATTATGAAATGCCCCCCCCCTTTTGAAGCTATTCTTTGTCTTCATATTGTCTTTCGTATACCGCTGTGATTAATGTCTGTTCTCTAGTTGTCTACTTTCTGGGGAATCTCCATTATTTGGTAACTTTCTCGTCTATTTTTGAGTAAATGGAACTGCAGTAAGCGAAACTACACATAGTGGAATATAGATTCTTTTGTTTTGTTCATCCATTACAAGGCTCAAGAGCTACTCAAGGCAGAGTCTTAGTGAATGAGGTTGTTGTAATGGCATACAGGAAGTTAGAAAATGTGCATCTTATGATGATATGCGCGATAGATAACGATTAACCTTAGACTTGAAGAGAGTAAGATTGTAGCGTTCAGAGAAGTATCCTTTTAGGAGTCCATTCCAGAGAGTAACGATTCTAGGGAAAGAAACTGCCTAGGTGGAATAACTTTCTTTACCAATGGGATATGAAAGGAATAAGGATGAATCACCTCTGTATGCGTGTCATGGCGCCTCCTAGCTGTGGAGGTCTGAACTGGTGGAACTAAGGAATGTAGCTTGTCTTAATATTTGCCTTGGAAATAGCAATAGAGTAGTTAGCAATGTTTCATGCGTGAGAAAGGGGTTGTAGTGTGGAAAATAATTCATCACCCACAAGTCCACTTTTGAACTCTGTCAAGACAGGAAAATGAGTATTGGGGCAGTTCCAGCCTAGACGTGGCAGAAATACACTGTTATCAGTCTGAAATGACTTTTTCCATAATAGAGCATGGTAGGAGGAGTCAGATATATTCTGGAGCGGTATAGGGAGCAGTACAGGAAGCCTATCGCTTTTCCAGCGTCTTTAGCGATCGATCGTATATACGAGTTTCACTTGGGGTCTGGAGTGGGTTTGATTCCCAATAGACGCTCAGGGTCAGGATTCTCATCGTGAGAACAATTAACTATAAGTTGGTATATTCAATTAGAAACATCTAGATTCAACAGGCACGGTTAGGGAATAATCTGATGAGAATTAATAATGCTGTTTTATTCGACTTTCAGGAATAATTCTTTGAATGACAGAACAAATGAAAAATCCTTCCGACATTCACAGAATTGTCGTCGTCAGTCCTGAAAAGAAAGATTATTTAATCATCGAAAACTTATTTTTCTACTAAAAAAGTTATTTATGAAAATAATATTTATTAAGTTTAGTTTAGTGTGATACAACATCAAATTGAAGGACGATTTTCAGTGTTAAATTAGGAGTCAAAATCCAGACATTTTATTGGGCCCTAAAACTGCAACAATTTCAATCACAAAACATGTTAATTGGCCTATTGTCGATTTTTACTAAGTGTGGCTTCATTGTGGACAAGGTCAAACTGAGAAAAATGCCTATCTTGAAAATCAATATCCGAAAATCCGACAATTGATTTGAAATTTGTTTGTATTTCTTAAATGAGTAATTGTTAATATACATTTTAATTTATTTGAATTACTGTTCCCATCTTGATTATTACAGGAGTTTTTATAGAAAAAAAAAGATAAAACGTTTCGGCCAAGAATTTTCTGGTCATCATCAGATTCCAAAAGTTTGCCTGATATTGAATAGTCACAGAATTTTATATATAGACCGAATTTTTGTATTTCATTTTTGAGACCAGTAATTGTCAATGTACTTTTTTTATTGGAAGAATTGTTCTCATTTAGGTTATTATGGATGTTATATAATAATCAGGATGACCTCACGTGGAATATACAACCCATTGCTGAAGATGCTGGAAAATGGTTGATTTTTCCTACAGTTCCATAAAGTATCTAACTCCTGTCATGCTCTGTTTTTACAAGAAACAGGGTCGGCCAAAAATGGAATATGACAGCCATACCTTGGCTAGAGCTGCTCAGTCGTCATTTTCCAGCCTTGAAAGAGTTCAAAACTATTTGAATGGTCGGATTAGGCGATAACTTATTTTCCATGAGGTAACCTTTTTCCCTCTTTACATGTCCCACCATTTTAGACATTTGCAGCTAGAACATGCTACATCTACATAAGAAAATTCCACTCAGGCCCCCGCGTAGTTGCTCCCTTGAACACTTGACCTTTTTACCTCATGGGTCAATCGTTGTTTTTTCTGCTTATTCTCATAATCTTCATTTACTTACCACCCTATCTTCTATTCATATCATATATGCCATTCTGTATAAACGTTTTGTTAAATGTAACTTCACACTGGGTGGCTCGCGAGCTTTTTACTGGGCGAACTTTAGTATAAAAAGATGTTAGTTCTAGACTTTAATAAAGAAGGTTAAAAATATATATTGAGGCTATTAAGATTTACGATAAATCTGAATCTCCTGTCACAATCTTTATTAGAGGACATTTTTATAATTGGTCTATTTTAGTATTACCGTGTTTTCTCGTGTATAATACACCATGCTTCTGAAGTTAAAAATAGGGAAACCATTTTTCTAATCATTTCACCCCAAGCAACAAAGCCACTAAAGAGCGAGAACAATAAAAGAACAGGAATTAAGAAGACAGAAGATAACGATTGACATTTTTGAAGATCGAAGTTGACGAAAGCAAGAAGCCGGAAGAGAGTTCCACAAGCAAGAAGTTCGAGAGAAGAAACTGTTAGCGTAGAACTTACGGTTACATCTAGCCACTTCAACTGTAAAATGAGGTGAGGCCAATCTAGTACTGCGCTTAAATTCATGTAGTCTAGACATGATTAAGGAGTGTTCATCGGAACAATTACCATGGAAGTATTTATAGAAAAGGCACATTACAAGCCGAGATGCCAGATAAGAACTAATGACATAACAGAATCTTCTTTGGATTTTATCAAGAAATTCTAAAATATAGCAGGAGCAGTAGACCATATATGGCAGCAATATTTAAAGTATGGACAAATGGTAGACATATAGACGCTTGAGTATAATACAACCCCGTAATAAAATTTTAAAAAATTTATACAATATTATCAACTAAAATCTCTATGCCGTATATATAGATCACTAAAATATTTAATTTTAATTTTTCACGTTATTAAAGAATAGAAATGAACCGGATGTTTAGCCATTACTCGCTTCTTCTAATTTCAAAACTTATTTTCGAATTTTCAGGTAAAGGTGCCTACTTGACATAGCCGGAAATTTAAGATGTTAATTAATATATCATGCTTTTCTGTTTAATATGACTTTATTATATTTCTATATATTAATAAACTATGAAAAAAAAATTGTCTTTTGTTAAGAATATCATTTGTAAACAATTGTTATCAACGCATGCCTACTTTGTGTGTAATTATCCATTTGTTAATTAAGTATATTTGTAATCTTGCTGTTTCAAATAGAGGATTTCTAAGCTGAGTAAAATATCTGAAAATGTGTAGGACTTGTGTATGATACGACCCTACTTTTTGCATTCAATTTACGTTCAAAATTTCTCTTAGTATTCACAAGAAAATACGGTAATATGACTTTATTATACTTCGATATATTAATAATCTATGAAAATAATAACATTGTTTCATTAAGAATGAAGAGAGAAATAAATATTACCGACATATTAAATACCTTCATCAACACAAGCTTTGTTTTATAATTGTGCTAAGTGTATTTGCGGTGTTGTTGTTTCAAATAAGAGTTTTTTTTAAGCTGAGTAAAAATTACTGAAAACTTTTACTTGTGTATAATACGATACCCATTTTTTCGCCTTTGATTTTCGTTCAAAATTTCTCGTATTATACGCAGGAAAATATGGTAGTTATTGTCGTTGTCACTTGCTGGGTTTAATTTATAAATGAAACTTTATTTTAGTTACGCGTGTATGATCCATTACTATCCGCGGTGTCAATCATATTTTGGGATATCCCCCGCGGATGAGAATTAGAGTAGGTTTCTATATCTGAAAGCTAGAATTAACTTAAAAATAAACGGTTCAGTTTTATGGTGATTCTTAAGCTTAGCTTAGATGCGGCACAAGGCCGAAAGTGTGGGACACTCGGTGAGGACTGAAATCACTATTCAGTCGTAAGTGATTTCGCGATACAAGGTTGCTAACCATTAGACCAGGGGTTTTCAAACTGTGGTCCGCGGATTACAGGGGGTCCGCAAGGACAAGATAATCTGAAAAACAAATACAGATCCAGACTTGCTCCAAAAAGTGACTTACGTGGATGTTTATCAGTAATATCGCCAAGAATTGACAGTTTGTGCAAAGCCAAACAAGCACATCCTTCTCATTAAGTGTGTATTAAAAAATCCTGTGTGTGTAATTGACAATAAAACTATTTGTTAAATACTATAACTGTTTTCATTTACATGTAAAATTAATATTTTAATATAACAAAATTTAATTTTGTTACATTTTGCAGCAACATGCAGCATTAATTTATTTGAACACTTATGTCTAAAGTCAGCTTTAAACCAGCTTTTATTGCATTAATACAAAATTATATGTTATATTCAGCAAATATTTATGTATAAATTTCATAAGCGTTTATAAGGGCGTCCCTAAGGTAAAGCCTGAAATATAAAAGGAGGTCCGCAATTCAAAAAGTTTGAAAACCCCTGCATTTGACAACATCGTTTCAGTTTTATGATATGAAAACTAGATTTTTTAAGCATATTTTTTAAAGTGTCTTTTAAGCATATTTTTGTTAGTGGTTCATTTCCTTATTGTCTGTTGTCAACTATTTTTTTTTCTTAAGCAAACACGTGCAAGGACAACGAAGTATTAGTACAGCTGAGGACTTATTCAATATTGAAAGTAAAGTGTACTTGACATCACACAAAAATCCGATCAAAATACAGCAGAACGGAAGCTTCACGTACGTACATGCGCACTTATGAACACGTTCGTGTATACATTAACTGAAATAAAACCACAATCAAACGAAAGAGGCGAGTAATTTTACTAAATTCACTATGTTCCGTTTCTGTACAAAATGAAACACCATTCAGGCCATTTAGCGCCAGTGTCACACGAAGCTTAAATATGCAGTGACTGTTTACTAGCGCTGACCGACTTTATAGAACAAAAGAATTACAGACGGGTTCATCTGCGTTTGCTTTGCCAAGACCTTGTATACATAAAAGAAAACATAATGTAAAACGGAAGTTGAAGTTCGTCTCTCCTGGTCACCCAGTAATGAGTCAGTTTAAAGAATTCTCTTCAACCTATATTTATTTGAATTTTAAATATAAATGCACAGGCATAGATATTGAACGAACAAAGCAGTAAATTATACAGAAAATGTCTCAAGGCTAATCATCTTATAAGATAGAAATTGTTTGGTTTAGGCTCACAAAAAAGGGATTTTACTCAAAAGAGTTTGTTTATTTATATTAGTTGATAAAATTAAAAAAAAATGTCTTGGTTGAAGAATACAGCGAATGTTCCGGAGGTGTTTTTAATATTCGTAACTATCCGGGTCGATAGATCATGACGTAGCAAAACGATCTATTGTTAAATGAAGAAAGTGGGATGGATGTTGTCGTTATGAATTCGTTGATTCTGGTAAGCCTTGTAAAATTATCGTAACAGTCAGTGAGTACTTTTGTATCATCGAGAAAATCAGGCTTTCGTATGTTGTCTGGAATCGTTGGATAGCCACGTGTTTTCTCGGAGTTTAAAGTCAGCTTCTCTTCATTGAGAAAATGTTTATTGATCTGATTGACACCATTCTGTCCTGACTATCCATTCCAACGAGGCATTAATGAATAACGATTTTAAACAACCAACAAACTTATATTTTGGTAGGTAGGTTCACAAAGATCTCTCTTTCTCTTTTTTATGTACCTCGTCCTTTCAGGCTAACATGGCTCTCCGCAATTTCCTGTCCTTTGTAGCTCTTAATAAATTTTGTCTATTTTTATCTCTGTCGTTTGTTTCGCCAACCATTTCCTCGTGGCCACTGAGTTGGTTATACGGTGTTTTCCTCTATCCCTTTTGCCTTCAATCTGTCTTGTGAGTATCATATTTTCCAAGTCCGTTCTTTGGTTAGAAGAATTCCCGCCGAGAGCAACATCTAAAATAACTTAGCAACCCGATTCATGAATGACAACCTGCAGGTAATGCATGTAAAACTGCTGTGTGGAGCGGAGACTTTATTCCGATTTGTCGTCTTTGCGCCTCGCGTCGTCTTCTGCCCTCCATCGGAGGGTTACGCTTGTCCTCGTCTCATTGTGAATATAGAGTCACACTTGTAGATACAATTAAAGCGAAGTGCAAGGCGGTTTCCTGGAAATTTATGGATTTCATTCGCTTCATCACGGTAATGGTAGCGATTTTATCTTGTCATGGTGAGACTGGAGTGATTTCTTCAGGATGCAGGCCTGGGAGATAGTGAAATGTAATGGTAATATTAGACGTTACCCTATAAGGAAACATTTGGCATTTATCGACTGTCATTATCTTCTCTTCGAGTTTCATGTGATAGCCATTTTAGTAGTGGCAGATATTGGTAGTCATCAAGTGATGTGATTTCTCATATTTAGTACAGTTCTTTGTCTGTGGAACTGTAACGCCAATCCACAATGTTCAAAGGAGGATGACCTTTGACAAGACCCTCAAACTTTACTCGCTCAAAGCCCATTTTTCCATTGATCTTAGGAAGTAGTTGTATAGAGCAGTCAGTTATTTCTGAATGGGTGTATCACGCATGACATCCATATGAAAGTCCTGATCTGAATATTGTGTGCAAGAAGATAAGAATAAGACTTTAAAATGCCTAAATTATTAACACAAACGAAACTGTCCCGTCCGATGGCATTCTATTCTTAGAACCGCTAAATTGACAAATTATAATTTGAAACGGTGGCGAGAGCGGTCTGTGGAATGAACTTTAGCGTTTTGTTAATAATTTATTACGAGCTGAATTTTTTATTTCTTTAAGTTTAATTTTATAAGAAAACATGTTGGTCTACAACACAGTCAAAGGCGTGTGTTTTCGCTGAGAGGATTAAGAAAATGGCGGTCACAGGCAACGCTTGAATAAACTTTAAATGGAACCATTGAAAAAAAGTAAAGAAATAAAAACGAGGGTAAATTTCATAATTTACATAAAACGTTTAGTTTCTATTCTAACATCCTGGTTGAAGCCTTTAATTTCGTTCAGAATCTAGAGTGCATTCTAAAAGGGAAGGCAAGGCATCTGCTATTTGTTCCAGGTCATATTCTACCTTATATTTCCACTCGACTGGCACAGGCCACGATCTAAAGAATTCGGGCAGCGGATGTATGTATGTAACGACGCCGACCTCTCCCAATTCAAATATATCTAACATTACAACAACACATGCGACTGATTACTGTACATTTTGTTTTCCCTTCCGCCATTTTAGCTTAAACCTTACTAAAACAACTATTTTTTGTTCGCCGGCTTCTCGTTTGAAGCCTTTGTGCCGTTTGTAATGATATATTCAGACACCATTTCGGTTAACCCTTTTAACAATTCATAACGACCGCAGCTGAGTGGTGTGTATCTGATAATGAAACTGATTATCAAACCAGAATGCACAGAGACTGGAGGATAATGTTGTCCTTTTAAGAAATGTAGTAGTCAATGCTCTTCACAGCTTCCTATCATTTATAAATCTCTTTCTCTGTTCTACCATCAATCGTTGTGTAGGTTATTCGCCGTTTCTATCTGTTTCTTTTGACTTCAATATGCTTATGTGAGTGCATTTTTCAAGCCTTTCTTATACGTCCCAAGTATTCAACTGTCCCTGATTCCGAGTAAAAGAGTCGCTTTCCGTTCCCATTTTCCTTAAAAACTACTACAATCTTCATATATTCATCGTATTCTCAGCATCCTTCTGTAGATCCACATCCTTGTTGCTTCAAGTTTTCTCTTCACTTGTGAGGCATTCACTGCCACATATTTAAAAAACAAATATTTCTCTTCAAGCAAAGGCATTTTTAAAGCCCTGTAGAGACATCAGATGTAGTACAGCCGCGGTAGGCGGTGGAAGAGTAGTATTTTCCTAGCAAGATAGCCTGACAGAGCTCAACCCTCTCCAGACTAACTTTTTCTCCTAGACCGGTTGTCAGCCAAGGCAATATGACCCAGTTTTATTTACCCATAGCTGGTAGATGGATTCATACCTTTCCGAAGGGTATTAGCACATAAGTGTATGTAATGAACTCGACTGGAATTCGAAATCGGCACTCCGATTCCTCACTCCGAACCGCTATCAATTTATAAATGATACGAAGCCGCTAACAATTACTCTACTTTGCCTCCCATCAAGTCAATAAAGACACCAGAGTGTGACAAAATATATGAAAAACATTATTAAGAAGGGAGAACTATAAAAGAACAGGAATTAAGAAAACAGAAAATAACCATTAATATTGCATTTATATTTTTGAAGATCAAAGTTGACTGGGAAGAAAGAAGCATGGTTAAAAATATAAATAAAAAAGAATTTCTTCCATCGCACTTCTCGCTTGTGGAACTCTCTTTCGGCTTCTTGCTATCCAGTCAACTTAGATTTTTAAAGATTTAAATGCAATATTAATCGTTACATTCTATCTTTTACTGTTATCTCTCCTTAATAATGTTTTTCTTTTTCTCATATTCCTTCACACTCAATAACTCCTTTCGTCTTTGTAGAAAAATCACGTGGTAGAGATAAACACTCAGTTGTGGAGCAAGCTAAGTGAATAATAATCCAACCTTTAGAAAGAGAGCTATTTATGTTGCCATGGAGCATCTCATTGTGCTAAAGTGGGATAGTCCATTGCTTGGGCTGTGATTGGCTGCTGGTACCTGAGTGGAGGTATTTCTATATAAATACCAGCTTGATTCATCAGTTAGTTTGCAGGGTTTGTATTATGTTACAACCTGCTTTATTTTTGTCTGCCAGCTGGACGCTAGCTGGGACCTTTACGCCGGTAAGTGCTGTTTATTATTGTTATTCTACAGTCTTAGTGGCATTATTGTCTTGATTGGGGTGAAATTATTAACTTTCTTGTGGTCGACGTTACTGAACAACGTATTTAAAGTTTTGTTTCATTTTATTCGATTATCTTTCAGAGTAGTTCGAAACTCTATCCCCCAATTTATTTTTCTTAGGGAAAAAATGATTTCGGTGTCTTTTTTTTTTTTTGTCTCTCATTCAGAATTTCCACTAAAGATCGAAATAAAAGGTAATCCGTATGTGAAATATTTGAAGAATATAACAAGAAAGTGAAAATGCTTCAGTAAATCTGTAGCAATTCTTTCCAGATTACGCGCTCACTTAGACACAGTCACGTATTCCCGCCTCCAGGCTTACGGTCATATCCCGTTGAAACATCGGTATCCGTATGATCACCGAAGCAATATCGAGCCTGAACAGTACCTAGACGGATGACCGCTTGGGAATACCAGCCACTGTAGGCCAGGATGTGCGAATGGAGTAATGAGTAATGGATTAGAATTGTTAATTTGAGAGCCGAGTTCGAATTTCTGTTGGGTTCGTTATAATCACTTATGCGCAAATATCCTTGGGAAAGATATGAATCCGCCTATTCCTTTACCCCCTGCTATGGGTTAATTAGTAAGAATCGTAAATCATTATAAAAATATTCTTTAAGATATTTTCTGGCTTCAAATAGCCTGATAATCCGTAGAAAACGAATCAATCAATGAGTCAACACATCCCCCACCACCAAACACGAAAACATATGAAAAGCATATACTCTAGCGTTAATTCGACGTTTCAAGTTTTTTTCTAAATGTTTGATTCACTCATTTATGTCCAGAAATATATCTAGATGAAAACTGGCCTTTGGTACTGTGAAGAATCGCACATTTCTTTTGCGCAACCATCACTTCCGTTCTACGTTGTGCTAAAGTATCCACTTTTCAACGCCGATCAGAATTTGTTTAAAAAGCAGAACACTTTAGTTACGTTCAAGTCATGAACAGTCCACGGAAATATCTATGAAAGCCACCAAAGCGATAAATATAATCAAGTTCGGGAATATGCTTTTCAGAGCTTGATTTAAGTGCTTTGAGTGCGTTACTTCGTTCATGCAGATGACACAGTGTTGGAAGATGCATAGTTGCCAGCAAGAGGAAAACCCCAAGGTGCGAACTACGAATCAGAGATGCCAAAATCAAGAAATATCTGGGAAATGTTATAACAGACATCGAAGAATGTGAAACAAAATCTTATGGTGCACTGGAATAGCGAAAGAATTTCGTTAGAAACAAAGAAAAGTGTGCTAAACTGTTATGTAATATTAGTCATCCTCTATGGCAGTGAATGCTGGGCAATCACAACACAGAAGAGATTTTAGGCAACAGAAATATGGTTATACAGAAGAATACTGAGAACACCACGGACTAAACAAGTGAACAACGACGAAGAATACTTTACATTAATCGGACTGTTATCCTCATCTTCATTGCCATAACGATAACGTTTCGGCCGTTGTACGCTCCGGCCTTCTTCAGGTGACTGGAATTTCGAACCGAGCTCTTTATGTCGTCGGGTAAATTGCTCTAGTTCCACGTGCCATGCCTCTTCCGGATGTTTCAGTTATTTCCCTTTAACTCAACGCTTCAAGTTTTTTTTTTTTGGTTCACCACTACGGTAGCCTGGTAATGAACTCACAACTCTTTGGGTCTAGTCACTGGATCTAACCAACGTCTTTATCCTCCACTGGGCCATGTCACCTGAAGAAGGCCGGAACGTACAACGGCCGAAACGTTGTGAATATGGCAATGAAGATGAGGATAACAGTCTGAATAATGTAAATAATGTAAGTAATCATAATACCTCATTTTAGTGATATAGACAGATAACGACGAAGAACTTAGAATTCGAAAGAGTTGAATCTTCTAAGACATATATTGAAGATGGCGGACTTGGAAAATTTGATGAACGCAGAACATATTGAAGGCAGGTAGAGCAGCAGGAATATCGGGAAATCTACCAAAAAAGGCTTGTGTGTTGGAGGGCAGATCAGCGAGTAGGGATGATATTAAAAAAAAAACAAATATTGCTTAGAGTTACATAGTATTGGGAATTATAAATAGCCATAATCGTACGTCATGAAGGAAAATGGCACTCAGAAGGATACTTTAAATATTAAGAAATAGATAGCGATATTTCAAATATTTTAAAGTCCCAATGTAACCATTACCTGATATCAGAGACGAATGTTTATAATATGGGTAAATTGTCTGTTGACATTCGATATTTAGAGCGAGCGGAAACACTTCTTGCTACACTCTGTTTGAGTCACATTTTTTATACATATATTTTGTTTGTTTGTTTCTTTGTTTACAAGTCCCTCAATGTGCTTCTGAACATCTGCAGTTGTCAAGATTAAGTGTCCCCATCCGCACTGCTATAAACATAAAAGGGCAGTCACTTTTTGTATGATGACAAGAATTCAAATATAATTTTTCATAATACGCATATTGCTGACACTTCTTAGCTAAATTAAACTATTCTTTGTGTCTGTTACAGTCACAGGCTTTTAAGAATAGCGAATTTAGTGTAGGATATAAGGAACTTGAGCATAGAAGATATTATGATAGGTGTAGTTTCGCCAAACACCGCAAATTTCTGCAAAACTAAAACATTAACCTGAAAACTAGTCATATTCTTAAATAGTCTCATAAGATCGAGACTTTCATGTAAGTGCATGGCGCCAAACTGTCAGCTGTTTCTAAAAACAATAGTTAAAACTGAATTTGATCGAGTGGAGCCTGTGGTGAAGATCATCCTTCTTTGAACCTTGTGGACTGGCGCTACAGGATCAGAAACAAAGAACTGTACAAAATAACAGAAACATCATCGCATGATGACTTCTAACAACAGCAATAACTAAAATGGATATTATTTTACAATCAAGATGTTGACATTCTACATTCCTACAAATAAAAGGTTAGGAAGGAAACTCCTGTCAATACTGGAAATAGCGATAACAGTTAGTGGACTTGAGACATCTATTTCCTTGCAAAATTGTTTTAAAAAGATTTTATAAATTTCAACCGACAGTAGTATGGCTGCTTGGTCAATGAATGGCCGAATGTTTCCTTATAAGGAAATTGCTAATATTACCATTACCATTACCATTTGGATTTCAGTGTCATAGTTTCCGTCTTCCGTTAAAACACTTTCCATAGTAGCATTAGTGGTAATATCAAAGTTCGATCAAAAACCCTTGGTACGGTACAAAACCCTCGCCACCCATATTTGTTTATTATGCTGTTACTTAATCTAAGCTTTCTGATGATGGCTCACGTGAGCCGAAACATCCAAACGTTGGAAGTTTTTGTCTTTATTTTCGCCCGAAACTAAAGCCATTATACGAAGCCTAGAACGGCTCATGATCAAGCATAATAGACATTCGTTTTCTGTTATATTTAACGAAATATGTTTGAATAATGATCTGCTGCCTAATTTACTATATATATATATATATATATATATATATATATATATATATATATATATATATATATAATCAATTTAAACCTTATTTTTGTGAATGTTATTCTTTGAGTTTAGCGCCCTGTTTATATATTAAACAGAATATTTATTTATTTTTTGCTACCGGCCTGAATGTTGGAGAAATCGTACTAAAGAAAAATGTGCGCTCCCAGAGCAGAAGAAGCTACCGTTTAGCCGGGCACGCCTTACCGACTTGGTCACCGAGAACAGTTGCTAATACGAGGACAAATTTCGTGCTTTCAAGTGAAACTTATTCTGTCATAAGTCTCTCGAAGTTTTTCGTATTTACATCGTTTCGTATACAAGCGTAAACAAAGAGAAATATATATATATACACTAGTATGCCCGTAATGTGTTATGAGTAATATGTATTATATTGTACGTAATTTTCGTTTAATCCATGTACAATTTTGTAATTTAAAATAGTTCGTTGTTAACGTTACCAATTGAACAGTGTACAGTTAATAAAAACACCTCAGGAAAGATATCTGTATTTTATCCCCATTGAGAGCGCAGAGCTTTTGTATGCGCGCTTTTGTGCCACACCATGGGTATTCGTGAGAGTCAAATTTGCTGAGAAATTAGAATATCATCTCTAGTGATAGTCGATCCAAAGATCCAAGACTCCTCGAAGAAAAATAGCTTTATGTGAAGTTTAATTCCCGCTCAAATAAAATATAAACATCGCTCAAGTTTTGTCTGGCATATATTTATCTCCTCTTTCTATCCCTTTTTATTTTCTCCCCCTCTCTCTATTTTTCATTCTTTCCTTCATTGTATTTGTATCTTCGTGGATTTCACTCACTCCTTTCGCTTTGATCGTAGATGGCAGAGGGAGGGAAAGAAGGAAACTATTTTATAGTTTGTCAGCGCGGTAGTTTTTTTGCGTGTGGACGTGAATGGCGTCATGACTTTGGTTCGTCTCAAGTTATTCCAGTACAAATTTTTAGCATTCGTCGCAAAAGTTTCTCAAAGTATGAGTTCAATAATTGATCCTTTTCTTTTTTAATAACTCTAAGAGCTCTTTTTCATCTATTGATCATTCTTCTGTCAAGTTCATCCCATGCTAATTCTGGGGGTGGCTACAAACTTTTGAACTGTAGTATATATATATATATATATATATATATATATATATATATATATATATATATAAACAGATTTCTAGTACTGCCAAGTCTAATCAAACATTTGAGGAATAAAAATATGGGATCATATTAAACATAAGATACAACAATATCCACGTTTAAAACATAAAATGTAGGTACCTTTCGACCGACACATTTTCAAACACAATCGTCGATAATGTAAAACTGTTACTAACAACAAAATTTTTTTTTTTAATTGTAATAAAACAGGGAGATGAAAATTTGTTTTACCTCAAATCCACCTCGACATCTTGGAGTCTGTTATTATCAAATACAAGGCCGGCCCTCTCTTTACAACGGGAGATGAAGTTTAAGTTGGCCTTATTTAAAATTTTTTACCATCCTGTTTTGATTTATAAAAAATTTTCTTTTTAGATTAACGACGATTGTGTTTGAAAATGTGGCGGTCGAAAGGTACCTTACATTTTATGTTTTAAACGTGGATATTGTATCTTATGTTTAATATGATCCCATATTTTTTATTCCTCAAATATATATATATATATATATATATATATATATATATATATATATATATATCGTCGTTTCATTTTGTTTGTAAATATCCCTTGTAGCGCACAACTTGTTATCTTACTTTTGAGAGAAGATCCGATCACGTAACATAAAACGAAAGTTGATATGTTGATGTGTGATAATTTTCCTAAAGGATGCAGGCCAGCGTCATAATGATTCTTGATGTGTTCTCCGCTCGATCCCCACCTTCTCACGAGGGTGACGACACCACCTTCCGCCCTAAATAATTGTCTGGGTAGATAACTTTCTTTTCTACAATTTTACTCGCATTGACCCAATTTAAGCATTTTGGAAAGAGAAAAACATATTTAAAGTTATCCAGTATTCGCGGGAGACAATGTACGAGTGCGGGCTGAAAAAGTTCATAGGCTCACTAAGAAGATGTGATGCTAGAGCTGTGAAACCTTGCATGCATTAATTTCAATTCTTCTTATTAATAACTGTATTTTATTTCCAGTAAAACTGACTTCTCAAAGGTATTTTCGTTTAACTGGAAAGAAACAATTACGGGCTGACAGAGGAAATAGTTTCAATGTTATAATTTTCCCAAACGGGAGTTCGTTATAAGTTGCTTTCGTTATCTTTAGTTTCAAAAACCAAGTTATCTGTCCATAAAGGATACAAGAATATACACAGGAACAAAAGCTGTCGCTCTCTAAGGTTAGTATGTAATGGTTTGCAAATAGGAAAAAAAAGTTCTAATGTGAGTTTCATAATCTTTATTGTGTAGTGTTCATTAATTTGAAGAAAAAAAAGCAAGTCGTTTCAAACCAAAGTATATATAATTTCTACTGAATTGCGATCTTCCCACAATATACTTATAATTCATACCTAAAAAGACACAATACAAATGAAGGCATTCGATTCTTAACAAGAATACACTATGTTCCTAAAAAGAACTGAATTACTTAATAAATTCTATCTGCATCTCGTAATCGAAAAATCTTCTCATGAATTTAGCTTCTATCCAGCAAATATGTTTAGATTCTAAGAATTTGTTTTTAGATAATAATGGTTTAGTGATACAAGTCTTACTGATTAATCTATAGCTGGAGGGAGACGAGGATGATTCATACCATTCCCAAGGGTATTTACGCGCAAGTGAATAAAACGAATCTAACAGCAATTGGGATTCCCAGCCGTTATCCATTGCACCACCCGTACATCCAAGATAAACATCACCTGGTATTCCCAGGCGGTCACCCATCTAGGCACTGACCAAGATCGACGTTGCTAAATTTTGGTGATCGTACGGTGTTTCAATAGCGAAAGAAAATAATGTAATATTTCGCTTAACACGTTAATAACTACTAAAAAAATAAGGTCATAATTATAAAAATAAAAATGCAGCAATTATTTTTTATTGCTATGTCTCTTCAGGACGGAGGCGATCATGTCTCTCCACGGCTTTCTTTTCTGTGAACATTCTTGGGAAATATATTTGGGTGGTCTCTTCTGCTATTTAACCCATAGTTGAGGACAGAAAAGAAAAGACGGATTCATCCTTTTCTCAAAGACATTTGTGCGACAGTGAACGCAACAGACTAGGTTGGAATTTAAACACAGCAAACTGATTTCCCTTTTCACGCTCCACCAGACACACATCCGGTATTAAGTAAAAAAGAAACCGGTAATAATTATAAGTTTATAAATGTCCTGTAATTATTAGAGCTTTCTATCTGTAACCCATTAATGTCCACCGTTCCAAAAATAGAGAATAAACCCGCAACAATAACCCGAGAATGTCATGTAAGACAAATTTACTATCACTTTACGAGAAAGAGTAATTTTAAAAAAACAGTGGCTGCTCCTGCTATTAACGTATCGCTCTTCAGTTATGAATGGACCACTTTTGGCTACTGGCGTTTGTATACATTGCGTATATAGTACGTTAAAAATTTCCTTTTCTCTGCCGTGCGACGATAGCTTAGGGGTAGAATCTCTGACTGAGGCCAATCGAGTCTAGCCACACTGATGAGCTGTGATACATAAAGAAATAAGAGTTATAATTTCACTTGAGTTCGTTACATTCACTTACATCTTGCTTAGCTTTTGGACTGCGTCTTTTGCTAGCTCACTGCGTGTACGAATTTAGGTGTAGCATTTTCCCAGATATTTAAACTTTTGTACATCCTTGATATTTCTATCTACAATTTTACATTGACATCTTGGGCTTGTTGAAACTAGCATCTTGGGCTTATTGATGTCTTGCATCTTGGGATTGTTGATGACTGGCATCTTGGGCTTTTTGATGACTTGCATCTTGGGATTGTTGATGTCTCGCATCTTGGGCTTTTTGATGACTCGCATCTTGAGCTTGTTGATAACTTGCATCTTGTTCTTGTTGATGTCTCGCATCTTGGACTTTTTGATGACTTGCATCTTGGGCTTGTTGAAACTAGCATCTTGGGCTTATTGATGTCTCGCATCTTGGGATTGTTGATGACTTGCATCTTGGGTTTTTTGATGACTTGCATTTTGGGCTTTTTGATGACTTGCATCTTGGGATTGTTGATGACTTGCATCTTGGGATTGTTGATGACTTGCATCTTGGGCTTTTTGATGACTCGCATCTTTAACTAGTTGATGACTTGCATTTTGTTCTTGTTGATATCTTGCATCTTGGGCTTTTTGATGACTTGCATCTTGGGCCTGCTGATGACCACACTTTCTATTTTCTTGTAGTTTATGGTTACTCCTTTTCCGTGTTCTTTATTATTCTTTCAGGTGGGGGTCCTGTAGATTTTTTTTTAGTGTCAGCCATCAACACGGTGTAATTTGCTTATCTTCTATTGTTGAAATTATGCCCATCAATAAAAACAATTTAGAAGCATATATTCCAATGGATTTTCTTTGTACAGGCGTAAAAACTGAAAAAGAAAACTGCCATTTATCGATCACTAGTAGGGTCAGGCAACTTAATGGGGTCATTAGAGTTCTTCAACAAACCAATTAAGTTCGAACGCGTGGTTGGCAGAGGTGCCGTAGTCGCCAACAAGAGCTTTCCATTATCTCTGCATTGATATTGGAAGACCAGAGATGCGTAAAAGGTAAATCTATTCAAATATACTGTATATAATAATAAATCCTGGCAGGATTCCCAGCTCGCTTAGGTTAGCCTTGGTGTAGATGTTGAATAAATCTGGCGAGAAGACACATCCTTGTCTCTCGAACCTTATTATATTTGTGTATCTACTCAAATAATTTTCTATTTGTATGAAGGCGGTTTTCTCCCAGTATAAGTTCTGTATTATTCTAACATCCTTTCCAAATAGATCGAATTTTCCTAGCAGTTCAAATATTTCCTTGTGTCATACCTTGTCAAATGATTTTATCTATATATAAAATTCTGGGACTGCCGTTAGTCTGTCAGCCATTGACAGATCGAAACAAAATTTTGGAGAGAAGTGCAAAAAAATGAGGTGGTACAAAGTATATTTGGCTTTACTAGGGTGCGTAGCTTACTACAATAAATTTTTATCCATTTATTTAAAAAAAATTAAAAATTTCATTATTTAATATACAAAATACTACTACTATTTTAAAAAACAATTTAATGATTAAAATAATAAATACTTATTTAATAAAAATACAATATTTTTTTTTTGTATATTTTTCTTTAAGTTTGTCGGGGTTAGCTCCTCCTTAGCTCCTTAACCCTTCAACAGGGGTCTCTCTTCCTTGGCTATAAATACTCGCTGACCCTTCGCCTCGACCTCTTTTTCCCTCAGGCCTTTGGGCCGCCACCTTGAGGTAAATCTCTTTCCTCCGGCCTTCAGCCTTACCACCTCGCAGATGTGAACGCTGACAGATACAGCGTTTCCCAAATGCTGGGAACACGCTAAGAACAATACACGTATGTACGAACACTCACCACAACACACACATACATAATATACACCACACGCATTCTGTCCATGTAACTGTCCATGTAACTTGTAACCTTTCTTGTTATTAATACATATATTTGTTTACATATATTTATCGGTCTTGTTTGTTTTTGTCCTTGTCTTCTTTGGACTTAATTAAAGTCCAACTTTCTCATGTAGTTGGACCGGCTAGCAGGAAATTTTAACTCACGTATGTTCCTCTACTTCTACTCAACATCACCGACACGGTCCTCTACAAGATTTTACATATACAAGAATTCAGTTTCCAGTACGTTCTGCGTTTGCGAGAACTATAAACCAAACGCCAAAAAAAACGCTTAAAAAATGTAAAGTTTGGCCCCAGAAAGAAATATTTATGGATAGCCATAGTAGTTGTATGTTGTATGCTCAAGAGTAAGAAATCCCTCGCTGTTAAAAAGGTTAAAAAATAAATTTTCTTAAAAAATATTGTTTATCATGAAGTCCTATAAAATTGAATTAAAGAAATTATTAAATCGCGAAGTAGAGTTTTTGTCAAAGTATTTTTTAAATTAATCACATTCAAATTTTATCGATTGTTTTGCGAAATTAAACGAAACGTAGAGTTTGTGAATCTTGCCAGAAACGTCAGCGTGTTGCAAAAAAAAATTCTAGTCTAAAAAATGTCTCCCTTTTATGAGAAGATCGGATATAATTGGAGTAATGTTAGTTATTAACATGCTAAAATCATTTGTTAAAAACAAATCTGTTGACCATTATTTGCTGCTAGCCAGAAATATCAACAACGTTTTGTTTTGTTTTAGAAAACTACTTTCATAGTCGAAACTAGTAAATGCATTTTATTCAGTAATTGATGTAATGTAATGTAATGTTTATTCGTGAGGATAAGCTTACCATGAGAGAAATGAGGTCGACTGGTTTTGGAAAACTGTGGAAAATAACTGATAATAATGGAAGAACACTCCTGGCATTGGATGGAATATAGTTTCTCATATCGTATAAATTTCCTTTTGTAATTTTAAACTCTTGTATGGGTGCCATTCATATTTAGCTTTTTCAGACCTTAAATGTCAATTACCCCCCACCACAACATATACATGAAAAAAACTATTAAAAACATGACTATCTGTTAGCCTTACTATCTACAAATATACACGTTAATAATTTACAATCTGCGAATAACGGATGTAATGCACCCACTCTTTCTTTTTTTACACAATTTTTTTTGAGGTAGGCTTCACCCTGTACAAGGCCAGGAGACCACTCGAGGTTACGTTATGGGGCAGTTTATGCGAATAGAAAGAGAAGATTACGGTTAACTATAGACTTGAACAGGTTAAGATTATAGTGATCGGGGAAACATCCTCTTCGAAGTTCGTTCAAATGTAAAAGAATGAATAGTAAGATTTCAGCGTTCAAAACATTCCTTTAAAACAGGGCTCAATACAAAAGTAGAGCCGTAAATATTTATTTATTATGCAGTGTTACATTAGAACATCCATATAGAAAACTATATATCTTGTTTCAACGTTAAAAAAATCTTTGCTAAGATTTCTCGGATGTGCAGTCGACGTAATACACACTGTTTGGTAAATAGAAACAGGGCATCTATTTCAAATACGAAGTATCCACTGTAATAACGTTTGAATACACACACACACACATATATATATATATATATTATATATATACATACATCTCGATGTTATTAATCACTCAGATTCCTTTCTTTCTCCACATGTAAAGTCTTTTATACCTTTTATGGGAGACTTTCCAATGACGGAAGTGGAAGGTATGCTTCAATAACTGCATTTCTGAATAAAATATTTTAGTAGCATCATGATTCCCCATCTGATGAAACGTTAAAAAAGATTTTTTTAACGTTGAAACGGTTTTGTAGTGAGTATGAGCATGTTCTAATGTAACACTGCATATATATATATATATATATATATTCAAAGGTTATTACAGTGGATACTTCATATTTGAAATAGATGCCCTGTTTCTATTTACCAAACTGTGTGTTTTACGTCTACTGGCCTGAACACCCGAGAAATTTTAGTATAGGAAACCTGAGAATCCCTTTGCAGGACAAACCACCATTTAGTTCAGTGTGCTTCACCGTTCGGTCACGAAGAACGTTGATGTAAGCAAGGTTTCCTTTTTAAGGAAAGCAAATCTTCTTCATCTAAGTTATTTTACTATTTTACTTTTGATCCTTGCCGGATAACGATTTTTATCTTTGGTAATATATAAATGAAAAATGGCAGATTAAAAATAAATTCTTTAATTTTTATATATATATATATATATATATATATATATATATATATATATATAGGTAGCAGAGTAATGAGACAAACATTGATCCCAGAAGACTAGTAGGAAGTTATGGAGAGCCATGATCGACTACATCCTGATGGAACACGACACAGACAATACACACACACACACACACACACACACACACATATATATATATATATATATATAGGAGGTGACCGATCATGGCTCTCCATAACTTCCTACTAGTCTTCTGGGATCAATGTTTGTCTTCTTACTGTTACCCATTTCCAATTCTGCTACTCATTTGCACAAATTTATTATGTGGGTTACGCACTATTTATTTTTGCCTCTCTTGCCTTCAATATGTCCTGTGAGTATCAAATTTTCCAAGCCCTCTTTCCTCATTATGCGTCTAAGAAATTTCAACTGTCTTTTTAGGATTCTAATTACAAGTGTCCTTTTTCTTTACATTTTCCTTAGAACCTCATTGCTTATATGCTGCGTCCATGGTATTCTCAGCATCCTTCTGTAGAACCATAAGCTTTTCCTTTTCCATTTTCTTAGAACTGAGCCATCTATTTTATGACAGTTAATAGAGTCAATTGCTTCTTCCGCCGCGAGGAAAGTTGACTCTCTGTGCCGCGCCAGGAAATTTTTCTCCCCTGAATCGATACTTCAAATATACAAATCAACCATTCGCCCTTGCATGGAGTATTGCTGCCATATATGGCCTGGGGCACCTTCTGCTTACCTCGGAGTTCTTGACAAGATCCAGAGACGGATATGTAATATGATTGGCCCTGATCTGGCATCTCGCCTACAGTCACTCTCTCACAGAAGCGCCGTCGCCTCCCTCTGTCTTTTCTACAAATACTTTCATGGTAATTGCTCCGATGAGCTGCTTTCACTGGTTCCCAGACTTCATGAATTCAAGCGCCCTACGAGGCTAGCATCCCGCTCCCACCCTTACACTGTAGAAACTTTTAAATATAGCCGTCTCTTCTATTCCAATAGCTTCATACCTCGCACCTCTCGCCTGTGGAACACCCTTCCCAATTACTGTTTCCCTGAGAGCTATAATCTCCAATTATTCAAATGTAATGTCAATCGACATCTCCAGTTACCTTGATCTACCCACTATCCCGCTCCTCATCTTTTCTTCCATCACTCCTATCTGCTCTCGCTCCAAATCTTCCGCAACCCCCTGCATCCTAGTGGCTTCACGCCTTGCTCGGGGCGTAATGCTTAAAAAAGAAAAAAAGAAAAAAAAAAGCTAGTCCTTTCTTCTTGCTTTCCATTACTGACTTGTCTAAGATTTTTTTCAGTTTCCTTTCTGAGTTTTCCGTCAACATGGTGTTATCCGTGTATCTTATGTTGTTAACTTTCTATCCTCCAATAATAAATCTTAATCGCACTTCTAGTTCTGTTATGATCGTCTCGCTATAAAGGTTACATAAAACCAGTTGAGGAAACGCATCTTTTTTTCTTCTCATTTTCCTATATTCATAGAAATCTTTCTCTTTCTGTATGCAGAAGAAAAATCATTTGCACCATTCGGATTGTTTCGTCCGTTGTCCACGTTCTCCGAGGCCATGCATCCACAGATTGACAGTGATTGATGAATCCCGAGTTGAATAAAATGTAATATTACATATGATTGATTTGAGCCTCGTGATTTCATTATTAATGTACCACGATCATTTTACAACCACATTTATGCTGATTATCCCCACCATACTTTCTGTAGTGCTGCACCCCGTCAATTATTTGTCGGAAAAACGTGTTGTCAGCAATTATCGTGTTTGTATGTGCGCCATCTTTCTTTTTCTAAAGCACTTTTTGATCAACGCAATATTATAATCTATCTCACCTGACTTGCTTGCGTGTGGCATTATTTTGCGCAAGAAATTGATAATTAGAGAGATAGATAGAGAGAGAGAGAGAGAGAGAGAAGTTAAAGATAGAGAAGGGGAAATTTCTCTCGGACTATTCCCATCTTTCTAACAATCCAGTCTCTCATTACTTAAACAGGTTCTAATCATTGCTTGCAATTATTCTTTATGATTCTACTGAACATTTTCAAAGTATCAAGGAGTAACCTGTCAAATGACCGTAAAATTTAGAAGTAACTTGAGACAATTTATGTTAGACTAAGACTCAAGTTCTGAATATTGAATTTGTAAAAAAAAAAAAAAACAAAACAGCATAAGCGATCAAAATAACCGATCGATCGAAGTGTCCACTCAGTTGACAATATTAAAACACATTTACAATAAGAGTCATAAAAAAAAGAAACTGAATCCTTTATTATTAACAGACAGTCAAGTGTTATTTAAAACCGTATCAAAAAGAATTTCAAATGAAACAACTGTCAAGTATTGTTTCAAACCGAATATAAAGCAGTTCATATTAACAGTCAGTCAATCATTTTTTCAAACCGTATAAAAAGCATTACCTAAGAGCAGTCGGCCAAGTATTGTTTTAATTCGAATCAAAAAAACATTCATGTAAACAGACAGTTAAGTAATTTAGAAATGTGCAAAAAAGCAAATATCTTGAACAGACATTATGGCAGCAATAAACAATGAGATACAGCACTTAGGATAATCACTTTTTTTGCAAGATGCATAAATAAAGATGCATTAATGATGCACTTACTAAACTAGCTACTGCAAGACAAGGTTGGTAACTCTGTGGAAGGTGTCAGGCGCTTATGGTTACAGCCTAGATGCATTCATTTAGGTACTGTTTTTCTCTTGAAAATACACACAGTATGAGCAAAAGATTCATTTTTATTGTAATTTGTCTTTTATTAGATGTATATAGAAGCCACTAGTCTAGGGAGTACCGCTTATACCATTTTGTATCTTCTCAATAAGAACAAGACAGTTTACTGTTCATATATATTCATTTTAAAATTATCTCCCTCTCTCTCTCTCTCTCTCTCTCTCTATATATATATATATATATATATATATATATATATATATATATTAGCTGTAACCTAGAAAAGGTTACTGAATGACGAATAACCAAAATGGAGGTTGGAAATGAAATGCTAATCTTTATAACATCAACAAAATACAATACTCGCCAGTGGCGTGAAGTAGGTAAACCATTGCTAGTGGTGGACTACTTAGACAGCATATATCCCGTTCATAGGTACGGTATATAACACTATCTATCTATCTATCTATCTATCTATCTATCTATCTATCTATCTGTTTTCCGTTTCTTTCTGTGTTCTTTTTTGTCTTTCTCTCACTATCTCGGCTTACGGACCTATAGCGTTGAAACATCGGTTCCCGTACGATCACTGAAGTTATGCCACGTCGAGCCTAGTGAGTACCTAGATGGGTCACCGCTTGAGAATACCAGGTGCTGTCAGCTTGGGTGTGCGGGTGGTGTAATGGATAATGGATCGGAATTGTTATTCTTGGAGTCGAGTTCCAATTTCGCTTGGGTTTGTTGTTGTGGTAGAATCCATCTAATTTGCATAGTGGACTACCGACCATATAAATATGGTTGGTACCGGGAAGAGAGGGAGGAATCAAGAGATTCAACCAGAGAATCTGCCTGACTGCGACTCAGTCAACACATTCTCCAGGAATGGTCTTATCAGGAATATACAAAAGACTATATGTAAATATTGTGTACACTTTCTTGTTTCAATACATTTTGTTCTAAGTACATTTTGTGTTGCATTATTATTCCATGCATTAGTCAAGTTTCAACATTTGTTATGTTTACTTACGCGCAAATACCTTTTGGAAAAGTATGAATCTACCTTTTCTCCCCCAAAGCTATGGCGTAAACAGTAAGACTTATTTCACAAAATCATTGTTATCTCCCTTCCCCCTAAAAAAGAAAAAAAGATTTTTAGAATTTACAAATGTTTTCTGGCTTTAAATAAACTGCAGAGGGTTGATAACCCATAGAAAACCATTCAATCGATCAATCTCATCTTATTCTGTTTATATTCTCATAATTCCTGCCTGTCTAAATCTCATTATTTTCTAATCTATCTATCTATCTATCTATCTATCTATCTATCTATCTAACGCAGTCTTCTCCATCTATCTATCTATCTATCTATCTATCTATCTATCTATCTATCTATCTATCTATTCTGATCTTTTCTCTTTTCTTCTGTCTATCCCAATCTGTTTCGAATTCTGTTTAGTTGTTATAAACAGGATGTTAATAACAGTTCATTTATAATACATTATTGTACTTGTAAAATTGTCAAAGACTAATATACTTCACTTATATGGAACAAATTACATTTACCATTGCAAGGGGTATTGGCATAGCGCATTGACAAGTTACCCACATAAACTGACAAAAACCTGCACACCTGACAGAATTAAAAAAAAATCTTAGTCTCCAATTTCTTCATACATTTCTCTGAGTAAAAATACGAACACACGCAAGCAGACGAGCCTTTGCAAAAACATATATAGCTACGCACACACACACATATATAAACACACACATATATATATATAAGCCTACGAGTAAGTATTGAAATACACTTGGCTCTATTCCTCTTCTATGTGCCGTGTCACTTTAGAATGTGGGCGATTATGGCTCTCCACAATTTCCAATGATTTGTAGCTCTTAATAAAGTTTGTCTTTTTACTATCTCTCGTAAAACCTGTTCTAACAAGCATTTACACAAATTAGTTCATGCACTGCTTTCCTCTGTCCAATTGCATTGTCCTGTGAGTGTCAAATTTCTAAGCCCTCGTTCCTCATTATATGTCTTGAAATTTCAAATGTTTTTTAATGAAATGTCCTTCTTGTACTGATATTACATGAATTCACTATTCCATGAATATCTATCTATCTATCTATCTATCTATCTATCTATCTATCTATCTATCTAGCTAGCTAGCTAGCTAGCTATGAATGGATATAAGCCCATCTAGCACATGAATTTTGTAGTAATATACTAAAGAAAACGCAGGACAGTATTTTAAATATTTTTTGATAAATTAAGAATGTATAAAAATATACACACGCACACACACACACACACACACACACACACACACACACACACACACACACACACACACACACACACATATATATATATATATATATATATATATATATATATATATATATACATAGCTTGTTTGTTTAAACGTTATATTTTTAAATGGATACACTGGCATATTTTTCTAACGAAACTTCTCGAATATTCAGGCCGGTAGATGCAAATAAATACATATACTGTTTAATAAATAAATGAAAACAGAGCATCTACTCATATATTATTTAATATATATATATATATATATATATATATATATATATATATATATATATATATATATATATTCATTTAAAAATAACGCTTAAATAAATAAATTAAAAATCTATCGGATTTAATCCATCCCTAACACACACACACACACACACATACATATATATATATATATATATATGTATATATTACTTCTATATTTTCTGACAATGATTATAAAAATTGGGGCTGCCCTTGATCTGGTATGTAACTATGAAGTTTATGAGTTCTAATGAGAACAAACCTTTCATAAGAACACCAGACAAACATGACCAGCGATAGGACACGGGGAAAGAAAGATTAGTAAAATATAATAAAACATATTTATGGCTATTCTACAAATGTGTACTGCTTATATCCACACGCACACGCACACACACGCACATAAAAACACATACACATATACACGGAACTCTCTCTCTCTCTCTGTGTCTTTCACACACACTTACTCATCCCTATCTTGATTGGAAGAAAGAGATAGAGATGGATGGACAAGGTAGAGTGAAATTAAAAAAAAAATAAGACGTACGGTGGAGTAATGTATAGCGGCTCGGCGTAAGGAATCGGAGAGCCGAGTTCGAATTCCAGTTGAATCCATTACATTCACTTATGTGCTTGAGAAAGATATGAATTCTCTTCTTCTCCCCGCCCCCCCATATATGGGTAAATAGCAGGACAGACCGGGTTCTATAGCCTTGAATGGCAACTGGCCTACCGCAGAAAGAAACGGCAACCTACTACGGGAAAAATCTGCCTCGTCAGTCATGTATCGAATGATATATGATCACCTAAATGTGTATCACGGATGGCGTATAACAGCAGACTAATCTTGCTCTAAACTAAGATTATATTAGTTGTACGAATTTTATTGTTAATTTCTGTTTTCAATTTGTTTTTCATTGAATTGAGCGTTGCAGCAAAAATTAACAGAAATGAAATAAACTTAACGTCTTCTGCGAATCATAATAATTGTTTATTCACTTGTTTTGAATCATTTAAACAATATATATATTTCTCATTAACGTATTCACGGATCAGACAATTATACTTACCCTCCAATCTCTCACCCACAGACGGGATGTAGTGACTTTTTACGGAAAGTGTTCGGACAAACTAAATTCTCTGCTGCCCAGTTCAAACCTTCACGGCAAGGACACACCTTGCCACTTACACAAGAACAAACCACACACAATCTATTCGTATCAGAACTAATTTCCACTGGAACAACTTCTTCCCGCGAAGCATTGCTGTGTGAAAGCGACTCCCAAGTCACCCTCGGTCACTGCAATCGTAACCTGTTTAAGGCCAGGGTTGACCGTTATCTTCCACTGTTATCCGCATAAATTGCCCCCTAACGTAAATCTCCACGGGCCTTGTAAAGGGTGTACCTTACTATAAAAAAAAAAAAACATAACATTCTCCTCGATTTATTACCTACATACGGCCGTAAAAGAGCTCAAATACAGAGAATTCTGCGGCCATATTAAAGAGACAAAT
>CAHIKZ030000001.1:6197500-6237500 GCA_903632075.3 Acanthosepion pharaonis
ATCGTAAGAGAGAGAGAATGTGTGTGAGAATGAGATACAGAGAGATAGGGAGACAAAAGAGAGAAGAATGAGATAGATAGAAATATATATATATATATATATATATATATATATATATATATATATATATATATATATATATAGAGAGAGAGAGAGAGAGAGAGAGAGAGAGAAATGACTAGAGTGAGATAGATAAATAGATTGGGACAGAGACCGTCTGTGTGTGTGATAGAGAGGGAAAGATGAACAATAAAGAGTGAGTGTGTGTGTGTGTGTGTGTGTGTGTGTGAGAGAGAGAGAGAGAGAACGATTACCAGAGTAATAGATGAAGATGACGATGAAGATGACTAGAATGTTGTTATGAAATGATCTAAGTCCGACAATTATTTTAATATATATTCTGTTTGTACGTTATATTTATAGATACAAATATTTAAGTAAATGGTCTGTTTTTATAATAAACAATAACAACTACATTTCATTTCAAGCCGGTAAATGTATTTGATACTGTTTATCATAAAAACAGGGCATTTACTTAAATATTTGTATCTATGAAAATAACGTATAAACAGAATATATATATATATATATATATATATATATATATATATATATGCGCGTGTGTGTGTATGTGTGTGTGTTTATAGCGAGATAGAAAGAGAGAGAAAGACGGAGAGCGAGAATGAAATATATCGATATAAAGAGAATGACGAAAGTAAAAAAAAATGTGAGCTATCGAATCAAAGTTTGATAAACTGAAGACGAAAATGAAAGTGATAATCTTTTTCTAAGGGAAAGAGAAAAAGAGAGGAATAGGCAAATAAAATTGTCAAAGGAGACAACGTGAAATAAAATAAAATGTGAATAAAGCAAATAATAAATGGGAAGACGGAAGAGGAAGAGGTCTGGAAAAAAAAAGAATAGAAAGGAAAGATGAACAGACGTCTGTTATGCATTTGAAAAGGAGAAAAAAAAGCAAGAGAAAGAGAGAGGAGGTAGAGGTGAGTATGGAGAGAAAAAAAAAACAAGGAAGGGTTACAAAAAAGAAAATGGAAAAAGAGAATAGAGAGAAAAAAAAAACGAGCGAAAGAGAGATACAAGAAGAGCGATAGAGAATGAGAAAAGGCCATAGAGAGAAAGAGAAAGAGAAAGAGAGATGTGGGGGAAAGAAAGAGAGTAAAATCAATAAATCGAGAGTAGGAATGAGGGAGAATGAGAGAAAAATGAATAAATGTATATACAGAGAAGGCGAAAGCAAGAAAAGAAGAAAAATAAAGAATGTCATAAAAAAGAATATAAAAGCGCGCGCGCGAGAGAGAGAGAGAGAGAGAGAGAGAGAGAGAGAAAGAGAGAGAGAGAGAGAGAAAGAGAGAGAGAAAGAGAGAGAGAGAGAATGTGTTTGTGAAAGAGAGAGAGAATGTGTTTGTGAAAGAGAGAGAGAGAGTGAATAGGAAGCGAGTTAAGAGATAGGTACAGTGTAAACAAACAGGCAATACAAGGAATAACAGAGAAAGAATTGAACAGAGAAAACCGTAGTCTAAAAACAATAAGAAGTTAGGAGCCTCATTACGAGGGTAGTGGGGTATCTAGGAACTAGGGTGGGAAATGACATTAAGAACTTTGCCGCAGATTTCTAACCCAACCCCTTCAACCAACCGTCAGTTACTGACAGGCTGCAAAGATCAGACCGTTTATTTTGTTTTGTACCTTGTGGACAATTTTTGAACGACAAAACAAAAACAATTAAGACAAACAAATGCACACACACACACACGCGCGCACACAAACACAGGCACTTACACATTATCTACAGATATGCAGATGCTATATATATATATATATATATATATATATATATATATATATATATGTATATATATATGTGCATATATATACACACACATATACATATATATATATATATATATATATATATATATATATATATATATACATATATATATATATATATATATATATATATATATGTATATATATATACATCACACATATACACACATATATATATATATACATGCATATATATATATATATATATATATATATATATATATATATATATATGTATATATATATATATATATGTATGTACACGTCATGCCGAGTTGCGAAAAGAATAAGTCGTACTAAGAAGTAAACTTGAAACTATTTTCATGAAGTTGGCGACATTTTCAAAAACTCCAGTCTCTCCCCTCTGCCTCGACTGTTCATCAACTCTGGCTTTCTCTCTCATTCCACGGCTATTCCGAGAATTGGACCTCTCCTACGTACTTCTTGTTTCCTTCTGTTTTTCGCCCTATTATTTGAGAAACCTAATACTGGCCGAGGTATAAACAAGAGGTATAAGAGGAGCTGAAATTACTTTTGAACAGTAACACAGTTTTCAGAGCTAAAAAAAAAGAAGTAAAATGTTTAAATATTTTCTCTTTAAAGCGCATCATTAGATTATAATCTCTTTATTTCTCATTATGAAAAAAGGTCGTAGTTTCTCAATATCATATTTAGAATGAATAGATAAAACAAAACACAGACTTGTGTCGGCGTGGTTGAGAGTTGCGCTTTATTCGAATGTAGAAGGGATAGAGGATAACAAGTCCAACAACAGATCACTCCCAATTGCACAGAATGGATCTAAACGGGATATTACTCCTTAGAAGCTTGATGATTTCTTCACACACTTCCATTGTGGAAAGACTGGTCGTGACGTGTACTCAAGCCACGCAACGGTGGTGAACACCTTCAATTAATCACGTGAGGTCATTGAATACGAGAGATGCGTTATTTGATCGTAAGTCATGTTATTAAACAAGCCTGTCAGAATCGAGGCAAGGTGGAGTAATGTATAGCGGATCGGCGTGAGGAATCGGATAACCGAGTTCGAATTCCAGTTGAATCCATTACATTCACTTACGTGCTAATATCCTATGGGTAAATAGCAGGACAGCCCGGGTTATAGGCTTGGATGGCAACTGGCCTATAGCAGAAAGAAATGCCAACCTACTGCGGGAAAAAATCTGCCTCGTCAGTCATGTATCGAATGATACATGATCGCCTAAACGTGTATCACGTATGGTAGATAACTACCTGACTGTAATGCATAAAGCCATATACTTTTTGAAATAGCTAAGCCCTCAGTTGTATGAAAACGCTGTCTCAGTTCAATTATTAAAATAGTTTCCAGCGAATGAAGCCAGCAGGTCTTATGAAAGAACTTGGGTTTGGTTTTTTCTTTCAGATCTTGTAAATTAATTTGGATGACGAATTTTTCTTGTGTCGTACATCACTAAATCAGTGATCAGAACGCAGCCCCATTTATAACTTCCATTGGAGCCGGGGAAATCTCCCTTTAGAGTGGCTGTATTTTCAATAATCAAGCTAGCGGCGAGTGAGGCCTTGGCGAGGTCCATACTTCTTCGAATCTTGTGGAATGAGGCTACAGAATCACAAACAATGAACGTTACCAAATAACAGAAACCACATTACTTAATGACTTTCAGCAGTAGCAACAACTGAAATCGCATGTAATTCGAAGAGAAAATAATGACTTAATCAAGATGGACAATAACAAATCAACATCCTCTTTTAACTGTTCCAAGAAATAAGTCTGAAGACAAACGCTTCCAAAATAGAAACTAAATCACTAACTTAAAAAGTCGAGTCATATTCTTAAATAGCCTCGTCAGATCAAGACTTTAATATGGACTAGCAGTAGAGCCCGGCGTTGCCCGGTGGATGTAACAGTAAGAGTATCGACCATCATAAAGATTGAAAAATAAAGTTGACAAAGATTATTGTTTAAGGTTGACGGACACGCATGTCTTAATTATTTTATTTTATTTTTTTTTACGAATTGGTCAAACCCAAACTCAAACAAAAACATTGTTTTCAATCGTTATGAGTCTACCGATTGAATAGAATTTTATTATACACAATTGTCTTGTAAATGGAATTTTTAGAGCATTCTGAATGTAACAATAAAGAAAAAAGTGTGCAAGACAATAAGAAACACTACCTGCCAAAAAAAGTGAAGTTTTGTTGAAATCGGTTGAAAAATGTAGGAAATCCGATCCCATATATAAACGAACACACACACACACACACACACACACACACACACACACACACACACACACACACACACACACACACACACAACCTGCGTTTTATAATAAGTATAACTCCGTATGAGTTGTCCCCCTTTCATTCTCGTGATGCCTCTTAATCGTGTTTTCAAATTGATTTCATGCAAAAACAATTGTGTTTTTCCAATTTTTGGCGCTGTTAGAACCAGCGCAAGGTAATTTTACATAGTCCTGTGAAGTTTTGTTGAAATCGGTTGAAAAATGTAGGAAATCCGATCCAATATATAAACGTGCACACACACACACACACACACACACACACACACACACACACACACACACACACACACACACACACACACACAATCTGCGTTTTATAATACGTAAGATGTCATGCATGGTGCCAGACTCGTTCAGAAATATCTAAAGTGCCAAATGTATAAAATCAGATCAATAATAAACAATGTTTTGCAGTGAATGGACGTTGTGGATCTTAGTGAGGACCACACCTCTTCGAAAGTCGTAGACAGGCACAACATAAACACAAACAAAAAAAATGTACCAAATAACAGGAACCTCATCACTTGAGGACTTTCAAAAGTAGAAACAACGAAAATGAATAGCACATCTAATTTGAAGAGAAAATAATGACATAATCGAGATGTTGACGTTACACACCATTTGAAACAAAAGGTTAGGAAGGAAAACCTTATAAATGCTGGAAATAGCGATAACAGACATAAGAGGCGCATTTTTCAGAAAAAAAAATATTTTAAGAGAAAAATTTTATAAATTTCAACCGACACTAGCACTGGCTGCTCGATTAATGAATACTAAATGTTTCCTTATTAGGAAACGGCTATTATTACCATTATTATTTGATTGAATTACGTCTCTGAATATTCAACACAGTTTCCGTTGATTATACCCCCCCCCCGATAAAACAGACACTTTAAATTATTTGTATTCAAAGAAAAATGAATTATTGACTGATTGAGTGATTCGTTTTATCAACCCTTTGCAGATTATTTAAAACCAGAAAACAGTTTTAGATTGTAAGAATTTTTTTGAGATAACAACGATTTAGTCATTCAAATCATACGGTGTAGGGGATTTCGACTCATAGCATTCCCAAGAGCATTTGAGCGTAAGTGATTATAACGAACTTAACTGGAATTGAAACTAGTGACTTCGATTAACAATACCGAATCATTATCCATTACACCACCCGCACTTAAAGCACATGGAATTCCCAAGTGGTTATCCATTTAGGTACTGACCAGGTTCAATGTTGCTTAACTTTGGTGATTGTACGGGAACTGGTGTTTCAAAGCGATATGGCTATAAACCAACACTGAATTAATGATGTAACGAATGAAAAGGCCATTTCGATCATTTTCGGAAAGGAATAATTGTCAGCTCAAGGTGTAAGCAACATAAGAGGAATGAAGATATGTAAAATCAAAACGTCGGGAAGATGTGACAAAAATCCGGAGGTAAAATGGAATAGAGAAAGATGTTTTCAGAAACTAAACGAATTATTAAGTGATAGAAAAATATATTTAGAAACAAACAAAGGATTGCTGAACTTAATATCTATTCTCCTATGCAGGACCGAATCCTGGACAATAACATCACAGGTGAAGAAGAGACTTGAAGCGACAGAGAGATGTGGTTCTTCAACAAAAAAAAACAATAAAAAAAAAAAAAAAAAAAGAAATACACCCACACCCACACAAAGACTTCGAACAAGAAAGAGACTGAGGAAATATTTGGGAAACATAATGATGTAAGAAGTACTAGAGTATATAACATTCATAGGGTTATATCGAAGTTAAGAGAAGGTGATGGAAAAATTGAGTAAACTATTTACTAAAGTTGAATCAATGGATGGCAGTAGAGAAACAAAGAAGTATCGTACAGGAACAAAGTTACATAGAGCAACAAAAGGCAAGAAGTCATGCAGAATAATGTGTAGTATAAGGTCTTGAAATGACATGGTATATAAAAGAAGAAGAATAGTCATAAGAATGCTAGAGTATTATAATGATTTATTTTCACCCGATTTTCAATGAATACCACCAGTTACCACTGGTGTGGAACTCATAATAATTTGTTCCTGATGATACTCTTTTATTTTATTTTATTTTTTTTTGATACTCTTTTTTTTCGCTAACACTATACAACCTTACTGAGCTTTCATCTTAATGTCTCTCGCCATATTAGACCTTCTTTACCTTTAGCGAGAAGGATAAAAATCACAAACGGTATTATTTAACATTATTACTTTTTAGTTAATTGATAGTTTGAAAATTAATATAATTTTTATTTTGCAACTACGAGTATTAAAAAACAGTTTTAAAATAATGCGTGTATTAAAACAGTTTTAAAATGATACGTGTATTAAAAACAGTTTTAAAATAATACGTGTATTAAAAACAGTTTTAAAATAATACGTGTATTAAAAACAGTTTTAAAATGATACGTGTATTAAAAACAGTTTTAAAATAGAACAATTATTAAAACAGTTTTAAAATAATACGAATATGAAAAACAGCTTTAAAATAGAACAGGTATTAAAACAGTTTTAAAATAGAACAAGTATTAAAAACAGTTTTGAAATTGCACGAGGATTTAAAAAAAATTAAAACAGTATAATTACGCATACTTAACGTCAGGATTTTTTATTTGTTTAGCGGCATTATTTTTATGATTAATGTATTATTACGCATACTTAACGTCAGGATTATTTTTAGGATGAAAATGTATTTTATATTTGCATAATGTTTTGACCCCAGTTTTGGGGGTAACTATTTGCCTATAGCTGTGCCCCTAACAGGTGCTGCCACCCCGAGTCAGGGTGGACCTGGGAACAACATCGATTAAGAGTTGATTTCACCCTCCTGAAAACCTCCCGATCATAGGCCTTGCCGCTAGATGTAGTCAATAACAATATTCAGGACATCTTAACCCCAGGAAGAGGCAGCTGAGATTTCTAGGGGGTCAAAATGAGGAAAGAGAGATTGACAGGACAGACTGAAAAACAAGAGGGAAAAGGGTAAACAACGTATAGCCTACCTAGCAAGCTTGAGTAAATGGATGGCTGAGTAAGCTTTAAAAGAGGTAATAAAAAGATATAATTTATTAAGCACTACAAAGGACAGAGAATTATGGAGAGCCGTCATCGGCAAACGTCTTGAAGGCATACGAAACATAGAAGAAGAAGAAGGAGACGAAGAAGAAGGAGGCGAAGAAAAAGAAGAAGAAGAAGAAGAAGAAGGAGAAGAAGAAGAAAACGAAGGAGAAGAAGAAGAAAACGAAGAAGAAGAAGAAAACGAAGAAGAAGAAGAAGAAGAAGAAGAAGAAGAAGAAGAAGAAGAAGAAGAAGAAGAAGAAGAAGATTGTGTCAGGGATCCCCGTAACGTTGGAAGATGGAAATACGAGTAAGAAATAAACAATTACCGCGCTGCAATTTTATCTTTTCTCTCCCTATTTTCCCCTTCCGACCTGCCTTTTTGTGCTATTTGCAGCAAGAAATTATTTCAAATAATAAATCATGGAAGGTAGATATTTTGATTTATCTTTGGTTAGATACCTGGGTTGGAAGTTTAAAATCTCCCACCTGTCAGTCAGCTGCTCGCTTGCAGAATTAAACCAAATTCGCGAATGCTATGCTTGTTTTGTTATTCCAAGCTGCTTGTAGCTTTTCTGCTAAAACTTGAATTTCATCATTAATTAGGTCACATAAACCATGTTCTCTTTATTACGCACAAACTTGTAAAGAAATTTGTTCAATAAGTAGGCCCTTCGTTATTTTTCACGTTCAAATCTGAGAAAAATTTCGAGAAAATTTATAATTGTTCTTTGCTCCATTCAACAGGATAGGAATAACTAAATTATTCTGATATTTTGTAGCCGAATAAGAACAAAGAGAGGTAAGTTGTCATAGAAATTCTCTTATCTCTCTAAAATTTCTGTATAAACAACATTTTCAAGTATTTTTTTTCTAAAGTCCATTTTGTCACTGAGCTAAGTCTCATGGAATATTTTAGACAAGTTTTGTCTACTTAGCCTCAACAGGATCATCTCATATTCACGGACAAGCTTAGTTTCCTTATTAAAGGTAGAGAGAAAATTACCATGTTGTTGCATATTCATTTTATTTCGAGTACTTTCGACATTAGCACAATGTCATCAGCAGGGTGTTGTTTTTTCTAAGACAGAATTTGTTGTGTTCATCTTTTTTCTAAGAGAAAATTGTTGTGTTCATCTGAAACTTATTTTTTACTTGTGAAGTGAAAAACGCTAAGATTAAGTACTCTACAAGTTAAATTTTACGATGTAAACGTCAGGGGAGATTATGATATGTCTTACTGTTATGATATGTCCAAAAGTTATGATATGTCCAAATGTTTCTTTTGTTTTTTTTTTTTTTTAAATCTATTTAAAAAATATTGAATTTCTAATTCTGGACATAGCCATAAAGAGCTGAGAATGAGATAAACATTTGAATAATTTTCTAATGTTTATAATAATAATAATAATAATAATTGTGCAAACCCGAAATGTAGATGGTGTGATTAATATACAATTGATCATCTTGTATCAGGTTGTACAGTATTATTACGCACTGAATAAAAAAACAAAAAAACAAGTGTACCAATTGGACATTGGAAAATATGCAACATTTTCGGGAAGGAAAATACATGTATGAACATCACCCAAGCCCGGTTGCAGAGATAGAATCTGTAACAGTTTTTTTTATCTTTTTTAAACAATTTTTTTTATCTTGAAAAGGACCGCCAATCAGTGGTTAACTGGGGCAAGAAATGGCATATAAATTTTAATGCATCCCAAACTACATTGCTCACATTTAACCACCATAGAGAAACTTCCCTGTCCTCCATCAGCATCTGGTGATGTTCGACTCCAAAAGAGCGTCTCAATTCGTCTTCTTGGCTGACTTGAAGTGCAACAACTACATTGGATCAATAGCTGCATCTACTATAAGGACAATTGGTTCATTGTGTTGTGCCAGAAGGTTTTTATCGTTAGAGTCCATCTTGAACATTTACAAATCTATCATTCGGCCGTGCATTGAATATTGTTGGCATATCTGGTCTGGTGCCCTGCTGTTTATATCGAGGTTCCTGAAGGATCTACAATGTAATCGATCATGACTTGTCATCTTGACATCAATCACTTACTCACTGACTTGATGTGGCTTACCTCTGTCTTTTCTACAAATATTTTCATGTCAACTGCTCCGACGAGCTTTTTTCCACTGATGCTCTAACTACATGAATTTAAGCATGCTGCTAGATTGGCTGCTAGGTCCCACCCTTCTACTGTTGAAATAGTTAAATGTAACCGTTACTTCAATTCCAACAGTTTCTTTTCTCGCACTTTCCGACAGTGGAACTCTTTTTCGCTTACTTACTTCCATGATAACTACAATCTTCAAAAATTTAAATGCAACGTCAATCGCCATCTTCTGTTGTCTTGAACCCCGTTCATCTTTTATCCTTTCTTCAATTCTCCCTATACCCAGCTCTTACTTTTACACTGTGTAACTCTCTGCGTACTAGTGGCACTGTCTCCTTGCATGGGGTGAAGTGATTCAAAACCAACAAAAAAACAAACACTATGAATGTAAAAGAACAATCTTCTTGACTATAAAATTGCTTATATATGCCAAGTTATATAAAATCTTACTTAAAAGTAAATAATACAGATAAAATATTTATTAAAATATACTTTGACAATTATTATTGCTTATGCTGTAAATACTATATATATATATATATATATATATATATATATATATGTATATATATGGTGTTTACATATATATATATATATATATATATATATATATATATATATATATATATATATATATATGGTGGTCGGCGGCTGATGAAGTCAGGGTATCACGTGCTAACACACGTTGTATGTTAAATACGTTATATATATATATATATATATATATATATATATATATATACACCTCTCCTTTTTATATTTACGGGTCGGGTTTTTGTAAGATATGGACGCACATACAAAATTTATAAAAAATGATTATCAGAGTGTGTTCGTCCATACATGAAAAAACGTGGACGTTATTAAATTTTGCAGTTATACTGTTCTTAATAGTAAATTGAAGTCAGAGCAGTTCAAATATTGATAAAGCGATAAAAGCGACAACTACATTAAGAATAAAAGTTTAGCTTAGCTTGGCACATGGGCACCAGTATAAGGTACCCAGTGTAGATTAAAGATAAAAAAGGCGAATCATCACTCTATCCCGACTTGCTTAACGACACACTGCTTTTAAGATGAAAATATCTTGCGCGTTCTCAATAGCCAGGTATATTTTCACCAACGATTATCTTTACTAAAAATGATTACAAACACGAGGTATGAAATAGAACAAGTTATTGACTTTTTTAAATGATTCAGAAGATTAACTGTTTGTTCAACCATATATAAATAAAGGGATGTGCGGATAATGTATCAGTTAACGACTCTGAAGAAAGAAAGTCTTTGCTATCAACTCGTGAAATGAATGGTCACTCGTCTACATCTTTTCGTACTAACGCACGTATCCCTCAGGGCTCCACAATTGGTTCTACTTTATTTTTAATTTTCATTAATGTCCTTAATGATGACATCAGCTCTCAACTTGGTATCTACGCTGACGACGATTTACTCCTGCCTCCATAGTAAATGTTGTGGATTCCGAGATGAAATTCGGTCTCCAATGAATGACAAACGCAAGAATTAAATATAAGAAATTAAATGTATTTACACAATAATACAATGGGTAATACTGTTAGTAAATCCAGGAACGCGGTTAGTAGCAATAATAAGATAGATATATACAGTCTCGAAGTGGGACTTCCTTAGAGTCTACGTGCTTGTAACTGTGACTTCTACAAGCGGTTACCTCACACTATTACTCTACCTCCAACTCAGTCACAATCTCTGCTCACTCTCTGACTCTCTGTATTCTGACTGACTCTGGGTATTTAACGGCAGCAGTTCAAGTAACACCTCTGGTCGAGTCCACTTGTATCAAAAAGGGGAGGACCCAATGACAGTAAAGCTTATCAGTCAGACAAAGTCAAAATGGAAGCCGATGTCCAAAATGACCTCAAATCCCTAGTTACCTGGGGCAAAAGATGGCTTGTTAATTTTAACGCCTCCAAAACTAAACTTCTCTTCATTAATCATCGGAGAGACCATGGCTGATGCTATCCTCCAATAAAGTGACCCATTGCGCCTTCTCGGGCTCACGTACTCTGCTATGAAGTGGAAAGACTACATTAAATCCATTACTAGATTATTTACTAAGAAAGTCGGCTCACAATGTCGAGCGAGACAATTTTTCTTTCCAGAATCTATCCTACATGATACATTGGGGTGATTCCGATTAAAAAAACAAAAACAAAACAAAACAACAACAAAAAAAAAACAAAACAATCGGCGAGCCGCGTTCGAACTCCGGACAAAATCCAATTTTTGCACAAATGCCCCAGCTATGGTTTAAATAACAGTGCTGACTGAGCTCTTTTGCCTTGAGATGGCAACTTGTTCAGGAGACAGAATACTCTGGATTCCAAACCAACCTGACCAATAATGAACTCCATCAGTCTATGTTATTTGAGACACGACACTGTTGCTAAGGCTGCAGTACATATTTGACGATATAAGAATAAAGAGAAGAGAAATGTCGATGATCTCATAAAAAACCGTATATATGTATAAAAATAATTTATTAGAACAAATAACAGATTACTGATAACGGAGCTTTCACTATAGTAAATAATAAGAAGGGAATACTGAGCTTAAAGTGCATTTGCTGAAATAACTGGACTAATTTCCTGCTTTTGATCCATTTTCATGTAAATACTATCCTGCTTGAGCCGTTGTTTGTAATCACAATCCTATTTGATACCTTGTTTTGTAGCCACTATTTACTTTGATCCATTTCCTTATAATCACTATCCTGATTGATTCCTTGATATGTAACCACTACAATGCTTGATCCGTTGCCTGTAAATGCCATTTTACTTGGTCCAGTGACTTGTAACCATTATCCTATTTAATCCATTTTCTTGCAACCATTAACCATTTTCATTCATTTCCTTGCAAGCATTATCTTATTTGATCCATTTTATTGCAGCCAATATCTTGCTTGATCCATTTTATTGCAGCCAATATCTTACTTGATCCATTTTATTGCAGCCAATATCTTACTTGATCCATGACTTGTAACAACTGTCCTCTTTTAGCCAATTCCTTTTAAAAACTATCCTGTTTGATTCGTTTCGCTTGTAAAACTGAATAAAAGTTAACATGACTTGATAAATGTACTTCAACTGTTGTGTGCATTGCCGAGTTCTGCATGTTATTTGAAATTTGAGTGAAATTCAATAATTAAAAATGAAACTTGATTAAACACAAATAAAACAACTCTTCCCTAATGTGAAAGCAATCTTTTCTACCTCCGCATATATCAGTAAATTGTAACAGACTATAAAAAATAACTTCTTGTGTGCCAATTCTTAACTTTAACCTTTCGTTTTTTTTCAGTATACTCTACTCGGGAACTAACACATTTTAAAGCTAATACAAAAAAATACCAGAAAAAAAAATGACAACACGGGAAAAGGCCCGATCAACCTGGTTACCCACTAAGAATGACAGTAGCAGTTGAGATGCCCTGTTGTTATTATCTTTTAGCCGACAGAGTGAAGGTCACAGTGCACGAGCACTGGCAAACTGTCACCGGATTGCACGTGACATAATCTGGTTTTGATATCCCTACAAACATATCGTCTGAATTCGGTCAGTTCATTCTGTTCGGACAAAAGTGATGAAAACGATACCTCAAAACTTTCTCTTTGTAATTAGATGGTGACCTATTTATATATTGCATCATTAAGTGTAACGCTCAGTCTGAGAAGTTGGGATTGTAAGGTGACATATTTGTTCCACAGTGTCTTTCACAAGTTTAACTTAAACTGGTCTATGATGAAGGCTGAATCTTACAATACTGGTCCTGATCCAGCGTCTCGGCTTAAGTCAATTTTCCTGTGCTGTGACGTAGATTCCCTGTGACTTTTCTATAAATACTTTCATGGTAATTAATCGGTTGAACTTTCCGCTCTGGTACCTAGACTTTATGAATTTAAGAGCAGTACTAGATTGGCCACAAGGTCTAATCAATTTACAGTTAAATTGGGTAGATGCAACCCTAAGTTCTATGCTAACAGTCTCTTTTCACACACTTCTCGCTTGTAGAAATTTATTTCGGCTCCATGCTTTCCAGCCAACTTTAATCTTCAAAAGTTTAAATGCAATATTAATATTTATCTTCTGTCTTCTTCATTACTCTTCTTTTATTTTTCGCTCCTTAATAATGTTTCTGTTGTGGTAGGATCAACCTAATTTGCATAGTGGAGTATCGACCATATAAATATGGTTGGTACCGGGAAGAGAGGGGGGAATCAAGAGATTCAACCAGAGACTCTGCCCGACTGCGACTCAGTCAACACATTCTCCAGGAACGGTCTTACCAGGAATATACAAAAGACTATATGTAAATATTGTGTACACTTTCAATACATTTTGTTCTAAGTACATTTTGTGTTGCATTATTATTCCATGCATTAGTCAAGTTTCAACAGTTTCCCATTTTTTATTCTTTCATTCTCAGCAACCTTTTGTTTCTTATTGTCTTTACTGTCTTATTTGCAGGGAAATTATTAAAAATCAGAAAAGTATTGGAAAATCACCTACTAGTATAAATATTAAGAATTTTACGAAGTTTTTGCCATTTACATGAGAATAGATTTTTAATCCAAGACCAACTTTTGTGGGATTTGAGAAAAAATAATGTCTTTAAAAAATCTACTGAGTATTTTCAGTTGGTTGTTAACTTATAGGTATTTATTTTGTATCAATACCATTAACTTTACAAAACAAAAACTACGACTTAGTGAAATACAAGCCTCCACTGTGAAAACTACTTTACAACATTCTTCTTCTTCTTCTTCTTCTTCTTCTTCTTCTTCTTCTTCTTCTTCTTCTATGTGCCGAGTCCCTTCAGGGTGTGAGCGAGCATAACTCTCCACATTTTCCCATCCTTTGTATCTCTTCGTAAGTTTTGTCTTTTCGCTATTCTTCCCAATTCCTGTTCTGCCACTGATTTTCACAAGCTCCTTTCGCTGCATTACTCTGCCCATCTTGCAGTTAATATGTCCTCTTCGTGTCAAATTCTCCAAGCGCTCTTTCCTCATTATGTGATATAGTCTTTTCAACAGTCTCTTTCTGATTCTATGTATAAGTGTCCTTTTTGTTTCCATCTTAAATCTTTCTGTCTAACCACATTACTGTTGGTGTAATCTGACCCTTGTAAAGATAAAGCATGGCTCCCTGAAGTGAAGTGATAGAATGAGTCAACTATTTCTCATGCATATTTATCAATGGTTTATTTCTATCAGTTCCACTTGTAGCCCGAGAGGTGTTCAAAGTATAGCAGACGTTGAAAGTGGGGCCGGTCTTCGTGGCTGGAGAAAACACAGAGTTTGAACAGTGATGATGAAACGGTTTTGAGGCATTGAAAGTTACAAGTTATTTCCTTAAGGAGCTGTTAGAACTAGTTTTGAGCCGAGATGAGCTGAACGACACTGATCAACTTGCTTCATTGGTAGAAGTTCTTTCATATAAAATGGTATCATCTTCATCGATATTTACATTAGAAAGCCAATCTTTGGCATAAACGAATTACTTGCACAAATACTTCTTCAGTTTGAGATGATAAATATAACATAAAAATTGTTTGGCACTCCAGTAGTACCTCGCCATACCAGCAGACATTGTTTGTTTTTTTGTCATATCGTAGGACTACCAGATGCAAACAGATGTGTCCGCTTTCCAGATCTCATTTGATATCAACCGTCACATATATAATCAGATATGTAGAGATTCATGTGGGAATGGAACCCGGCATCTGACTACAAAATATTAAGTGTATTAGTCGTATAGAGAATGTGTTTACCTATTTAGCACCAATACAGTCAAAATAAATAAACAACCCGTTTCCTATTAAGTAGGCAACTGAAAGAAGATAATGATCATAAAACAGGAAAATATAACTCTTCTATATGTAAATAGAAGAAATGATAAAAGGAAAAAACTTGTATGCCGGAGCGTTTCGTTCCTTGAGGAACATCATCAAAGAAAATACATTTATTGAGAGACCTGTATTTATGCACACTGAAAAAAGTATCGTTGGGAAAAAAATAACGTTATGCGTTCAGATTTGAATGAGAGAACATTCTAAAATATTAAAAAGTCTCCCGACGTTAAAGAAAAGAAAGGAAAAGTATAGAGTACATGATGCAAATTTTGACTTGTTGTGAAGTAATGTTGTTGTTATTATTATTTAAAAAGAAATCATGAGTTGAACATTTGCCCATAATTTGATTTTTGCTTTTTATGGTCGTACACGAACAAGGTGGGTTGAGAAAGAAGCATTTCTTTTTTTAAAAAATATTTTTAAAAAAAGGAAAGGCGCATGTTTATATTTCAACTAGTTCTAATCAATGCACTTTTCGTTTTAAGTTATTTTCTATCTTAACAAGGACAAGTCTTATGTACGAGATGATTTTTGTTTTCATAAATAAGTCTTTTTAAGTTTCTGGAAGTTTCAACAATATTGTGTGAGGAACAGTTGCTACGGTATGTACGGGGGGATGCTGTTTTTCATTTATATAGGTTTTATCATAAAAGACAAACAGCGGTTCCTTGCAAAGGATTCCGGAATGTTTATTAATTTTCTTCCTTTCTGACGAGGTATTTGATATCACGATTGAAGTTCTACAGCAGTTAGAATTCGGACAATCCTCATACAAATTCAATCTGATCTCGTCAGAAAGAATAAAAATGAATAAAAAATACTTAAAAAAATATTTTGTAGATCTTCAATAGAACACACACACACACACACACACACACACACACACATATATATATATATATATATACTGTCTATATACTGTTTCTCTCTCTCTCTCTCTATATATATATATATATATATATATATATATATATACATACATATAAATATAGATAACTAGACACGTTTCGAAAAACCCTCGAATTTTTGATTTGCTAATCAAATCAATCTCGAGGGAAAAAAAAGGTTTTAAAAAAAGAAAGAACTACAAACATGAACTTCTGTCGACAAAAACGCACAGATGCAAGTTTGAAGCCCAAAAGGAAAAACCCCGATACGAGTAAACAACTAACTAACAAAAGAGCTCAATACAACCGTAGAGCAGACCTAGATACACCTAAGTGGGCCAGACAAACCTACCTAGGTTTCACCAAACTTTCCCTGACGATCCGTTTAGGTGAAACCTAGGTAGGTTTGTCTGGCTCACTAGGTGTATATATATATATATATATATATATATATATATATATATAGCGACGATAGTTTGTTTCATGCTTTGACGCAATCTTCAGGCCAGGAAGATTGCATATAACCATAAACAGACTGTCGCCACCAGGTGTTGAACCCAGTATTACTTTTTATATTTTATATCTAGATATTCTCTATCTCTGATATTGAGCACTTTTTGACAATTAATATATCATATATTAAAATCTATATTTCTATCATAATATATATATATAATATATATATATATATATATATATATATATATATATATATATATATATTCAACCAAAATAAATAAATAAACAAAGAAACGACTTCCGGCAAAAATAACCACCAAAAGAGACTACACAACATGCATCACTGACACATATTTATAAATAGCCGAGAAAATAAACAGCACTCGTGGCCTGACGATTGCGTCTGTTCACTTTTATATTTACACACCCTCTATCTCTGATGTTGAGCAATTTATCCCATAAATATAACACACCTTAAGACTATATTTCTTCATATATATATATATATATATATATATATATATATATGAAGACGTATGTGTGCGTATGACAGAGACAGCTTAAAAATAGACGATGAACAAACTAGAGACATATACATCAACGAATTGTTGTTTTTATTTTTCTATGAGATGCTTAACCAGCTCATTTCTCCCCTTAGTGTTTTTTTTGTTTTAAACTGTGACATTTTCCATGATCCATCGTCTCCCTAAATCTTTTTCATTGGAACCTTTGCTTCCGGCCATCCAGATTTGTAGGTCACACGTAAACGACTCTTTAGTCTCGTGACTAAACAGGCAAGCAGAGTCAGTGATAATACATAATAAAATTAGTTTTCATCATTCGCCATTACCCTAGATAGAAAATTCAAAAAGATTTCACAAGATTGATTCAAATTAGGTTGCCGTATATTTTTCCTGGATGACAAATTATGCTTATTTTACACTGATTAACTTGAACTTGGTCTCTTGTCTTCATTTCTGGTAAATTGAGAATATCCACAATGGCTTCGTGGATATATGCGCTGGTTAAGTGCATACCTTTGCCTGAGGATTGTGAGTTCAATATCTGTATCAGGCATTATTAAAAGTCATATATGCATTCTGTATCCCAGCAAGATAGACATATATATATATATGTTAAGAAATGGACAAGGTCCGACAATTTATTTATTAAAGACATTTTATGTTTAACGTTGTTATTTTATAGATACAAGTATTTAAGCAAATGCTCTGTTTATGATAAACAGTATTAAATAACATTTACCGGCCTGAATGTCCGAGAAATTTTCATAGAAAATATTCGTTCATTGACAGGATTCGAACCTGCATCCTATACGGAACCGTCATTTACGCTAATTAATTTTTTTTAATTATTGTTTGAATTTATGTGCATATGTCTGTACTTATACGCCAGTGTATACACGTACGCATCCATTCACACACGTATATAGGTATATGTATGTGTACATTTGCAAATAACCGCACACAAGAACACAGAGGATCCAGAAGAAAACTTACACCAGTGTTAAATGTGCATAAACGGAAAAAAAATCGACAAAATATGAGCAGTAAATTGCTGATACTCCCTGAAGAATGGACGATCCGCCTACGAGACTCTGGAGGTGACAGATTTACGAATTTTTATTGGCGCGTTTAGAAAAGTGCCAAATAATTTTGAAGAAGTTAGGAATCCAAGAAATACGAGAAACAGTCCAGATTAAAATTAGCTGCAATACTGAGGAGAGTGCTGGAATAGTGAAACGACTTGCTATCACTTGATACACGAATGCAACTGATGTCGGAACCCAACGAATACAAATAATATTAATAATAAGACGTTAATGCAACTAATTTTATATTACAAGGCGTAAAGCATGTGCACTTTGTGAAAGACAGTTTCTGACCTCATATAGATTGGATTCGAAGCAAAAATGCAATTCAAAATAAGAGTAGGGCGTTTCCGAAAAACGTTTTGACGAATACAGCAGTAAATATAGAATCGTATATGCAGATGTTGGCGGATGGGGCCCTCAAAATAGCCTGCATCATTTATCCGGCGTTGGCGTGTTGGTAGCGAAGGAAACAGATGCTACCTATAGCAAGCGAACACAACTGTCCTGTGCAAGTCTGTTGCCAGGTGGAGCAAGACAGGTGGCAGCACAGGAAGCGCTGAAATGGAACACAGTCTTTAAGAATAACTGGTCGAGAGACTAACCTAAAGAGCATTTCTCATAGCTAAAACGTCTAATCAACGGAGTATGTGTACAGTTTTCGATTTCTCAATATCTATCTTTCTTTCACTCTTTGTTTACGCCCGTCTGTGAGTACGTAAGTATATTTATAAACGTACATGTAGGTATTTACTAAGTTTAGCCTTTTTTAGTACAATGCTACAATACTTTGCCAGGTAGTGTGCTGGATAATCTCCTGGCAGACGAAGAAGATACTTAAAACGAGAGAGATGTGATTCTATAAACCAATGCTGAGAATAGATAGGCCATGGGAGCAGCTAGTGAGTTTTAACTCCTTCCCAGCCATAGACGTGTATATACGTTTTTACCGAAAGTATCTTTTTCAGACATGGACGAATAAACACGTCCAAAGAATAACGTTCAAAAACTAGCTACAAAAGTGTTTATAGGTCGATTTTGATTCTTTGTATGTCCTTCTGAGCTGGAAACGAGTCCATTTGTCAACTCATACGTTTGGTAGAAATGTTAGCCATCGTTCGGGTACTTCAAGGTACCTGAGGTTTTTAGTTACTCTATTAAAAACAAATAAATGAAATGTCTGGGATACATAATAAGGAAAGAAAGCCTATGGAATTTAACACTCACAGGGCATAGTGCAAAAGAAAACAACTAGTAAACTACTGAAGGATTTTTGGTAAATGGATGGCAGAGCAAGGACAAAGTGGGATTGTAATGGGAAAAAATGTCTTAAATCAGCAAAGGGTAGAATTTGAAGAGGGCATGATTGTCCTGAGAGAGCAATGCTCGACTTAAGTGTCTTTCCCACCCGCCGTAAGTTTGACACCCTGTGTTTTTTCTATAAATCCTTTCATGGTAATTGTTCAGACGAGCTCATCGCTGTGGTACTTAAACTTTATGAATTTAAGCGCAGTACTATATTGGAGACGAGGTTTCATCAATTTACAGTTGTTCTGGCTTAGCTGTAACCGTAGATTTTATGGTAACAGTTTCTTTTCTCGAACTTCTCGCTTGTTGAACTCCCTTCCGGCTCCATGCTTTCCAGTCAACTTTAATCTGTAAAAATTTAAAATCTGATTACTCTTTTCTGTTCCCGCACTTTATTAATGTTTCTGTTCTTAATTTTTCAACACCCAGTAACACACTTTACTACCTTCCATGGGATAAAATCGGTTAAAAAACGAATTCCTCAAGCGATAATAATAATAATAATAATAATAATACAGTTCTTGTTTTCCCTAAAACTTCCTGACATGTTCTGTTCATGGTATTTTTAGAAATTCATCAGCATAAAAAAGTCGTTTCTTCATATGTGAGGAAATTGTCCAGTATATAGATTGGATATCATATAGCAGTTTGGCACTCTTTTCTTTGTTTCTAAGGGCATTTTTTGATCTCTTAATACTTTGCTTAGTTTCTGAAAGGTATCTTTCGCTATTCTTAAGGGACATCAGATTTATATGTCACATTTCCTGTCACCTGTTACACTAGGTAGATAGTTAAGTTTCTGCATCTGGATTTGACGTCCCCATTACATAGCACAGCCCTTTCTTACTTTATTTGACAACGGCTTTAAATCATGTACCATACAATGCATTTATTTAAAAACAATTTATTCATTTACATGAGGTGATATAAAAAAGTTTCCAGACTAGTTCTGTAGTTCACCGACAGATGGCAACACACGATTGTGCGCGCAGTGAGAGCTAGCAGTGGCCTTCGTTGGCCAGTGTGCTTAGTGACATCGCTGTTTTCACTTCGCAACTTGGGAAATTTGTGTTTTATGATCACGTGTATGCTGTATTTTGTCATGCATGCGCATGCTCATCGTTTTTGTCGAGATCCGCAGTATTGTGCATCGAGAATTCGTTCCCTCCAGGGCCAAAACGTCAGCCGAGAATTCTACTGCAATGTTTTGAGGCGTTTGAGGGAGGACTTTCAGCGAAAACGACCCGAACTGTGGAGCGCAAAAAATTTGGATTTTTCACGACGACAAATCTCCCCACCCCTGCTCTGCTCACTCGTGATTTTCCAGTCAAAAACAATATTGTATCGCTTCTGTACCTTCTCTATTCACCTGATTGCGGACCTCCATCTCTTTTTAAAATGCAGCCCGACGGTCGCTGTTTTAACACCGTTGCCGAGGCGGAGACCAAGAGCGAATCGCAGAAGGTCCTCGACTCTTTTACGGAAAACGAATTCCAGGCCGGATTCCGAAAGTGGCAGGAACGCTGGGACCGATGTATTGCTAACTATTTCGAAGGTGATAATACCATCTCGTATATTAAGCCTATTTTAGCCTGCCTCACTGTTGTCCGTATCAGAGAGCTCATGAGGGTTTCATTTCTGTTGTCAAATGTGGTCGATGTCTTAGTCATCTTCGATATCAATGTCGTCCACAGAGTCATCTTGACCTTCTTCCTCGTAAAGGATATCATCTTCACTGTTATTCAGTACATTCATGATGCAGTATATTTGAATGGATTTACCTTTTCAGTGACGCTTTTCTAGTCTTCCAGCCTCCACGTATAGATAATGGAAAGACCTCGATGGCGACTACAGCACCTCTGACAACCAAGAGTCCGAACTTAATTGGCATGTTGAAGAACTCTAATGACTCCATTACGATGTCGGACGCTATCAATGACCAATAACTGGTAGAGGTCTTTTTTCAGTTTTTACGCTTCTACGTCACTGGAATATGTGATTTCATTTTTCTTTAATCCTGATATTAGAGGAAAACATACATCTATTTGGGAGGGATGTTAGAATAATCCAGAGATTATACTAGAAGCAAACCGCCTACAGACGGATTGAAAATGAATTCAGTAGGTACATAAATAGGGGCGTAAGACAAAAAATGTGTCTTCTCATCAGATGTATTCAGCTTCTACATCGGGGCTACCCTTAACAAGCTGAAAATCCTGCCATGATTTGCAATATTATCCATATTAGATACGCAGATGGCATTGTGTAGGTGGACAAAACAAAAGAAATATTACAGGACCTGTTAGTTCGTTAGTAAAGGAAAATGACAAGAAAAGAAAACTATGAATTGTATGAAGACAAAATATATGGTTGTCAGCTGGAGAAGAAAATCCCAAAATGTTAACTATGAATTGGAGATTTTAAAATCAAGAAGCAAATATCTGGGAAGTGTTTTAATAAAGGATAGAAAAGGTAACATCGTAGGTCCAACACGCAATGGAATAACAAAAGATGCCTTCTCAAAGCAAAGTATTAAGAAGTAGAAAATTTCGTTAGAAACAAAGAAAAGAGTATTGGACGTAAAATAATTTCTCCTATATGGTGATTTTCAAAGCGTAGATTAGTTGTGGTACAAGGCCGAAAGTATAGGGAATCCAGTGAGGATCGAACTCAATATTCAGTCTTAACAGTGCTAGTGAGACAGGATTGCTAACCATTACACCACGTCCAGATGCCTATATCTTCTAAGACTCATTTAGATGTGGTTCAAAACCGAAAGTGTTGAGTACCCAGTGAGGATCGAATTCCCTACTTAGTCGTAATTGATCTAGTGAGACAAGCTTGCTAATATTACACCACATTCAAGTTCCCCAATCCTCCTATACGGTATTAAATGTTAAATAATCTCTTCACAGATGTAGAGAGGACTTGAGTCAACAGAAATATTGTTCTACAGTATAATTCTACAGAAGGATATTGAGAATACAATGGCCGGAGTGCGCCAGATTTTCTACGTTTGCTTCGGCTTAGCAACTATTTTCAGGTTATTTGAAGCCAGAAAATATTTTTAGATTGAAAGAATTTATAATTATGGTTTAGTGATAAAAGTTTTACTAATTAACCCATAGCTGGGGAGAAGAAGTGGATTCATAATTTTTCCAAGGATATATGCGCGTAAGTGAATATAACGAACCCAAATTGGAATTGGAACACGACTTTCCAATTCCGAGCCGTTATCCATTACACAACTCATATACCAAAGATTACAGCAACTGGTACTCCCAAACGATTACTTATCTAGGTACTGACCAAGGTCGAAGTTGCTTAACTTCGGTGATCATCCGGGAACTGGTGTTTCAACGTGATGTTGCCGAAAGCCGCGTAATACAAACAGATAACTGAAATTCCGTCGGCGCGTAATGAGGAAAGGGGGCTTGGAGAAGTTGACACTAACAAGGTATATCTAAAGCAAAATGGGAAGCGGGTAGCGGTCCATCTACGTGATGAGTTTGGGTGAATGTAATGGAGAACGGTGCGTCAGAGGGATTGTAAAATGATAAGTATTACTAAGAGGTGTAAAAGAGAGGAAGGGTCATGATTGTCTACTAAAGTAAGACGACGGAAAGAAGAAAATGAAGAAGGTGAAGTTATTGCCATTTTTTATGGACGTGCTCGTGTGTTTGATCAAAATTCTGTATACATGCATATGCATATACATTTCTGAATACTATTATTCACCCTATAAAAGACCTAAGAGCCACTCAAGCTAAAGATTTACTAAATGAACTTATTGAAGGGGTTTAAAAGGAGAAGAATCAACATTTTTATTTTTAGTCTATAGAAACTGGATAAAACGTTGAGCAAATGTTTAAATTTAGGCTAAGTTTAGCCATTACAAATTATAAAAAAGAAGCGTGTATTATACACAGGATATTTTTTCAAGAATTTAGTTTTCAAATTTTTTACCATTTCTCAATCTCCGGCAAGTTATGACATCCAGACGGCCTGCTGAAACAACTGACCTTTGCTCTGCCAAAATTGATAAAGTTTGCATTATTCATGATGTCATCATCACCAAATCATTTAAATTACAAACAGTAGCCGAGAGAGGGACATCTCACATATTCGTATTTACCGCCCAGAGCTTTCAGTTCTTCTTTACATGCCATGTTGCCTCAGAATGTAGGCGATCATGACTCTCCCCAACTTCCTGTCCTTTATAGCTCTTAATAAACTTTGTCTTTCTGTTATTTCTCCTAAGACTTGTTCCGCTATCCATTTAGCCAAGTTCGCTATGTATTTTAGCCGTTGTTTTTCTCTGTCTCTCTTGCCCTCAATCTGTCCTGTGAGTATCAGATTTTCCAAGCCCTCATTCCTCATTATGCGCCCCAGAAATGTCAAATGTCTCTTCCTGATGCTAATTTTTAAGTTTCTCTAAAACTTCGTCGCTACTCAAATGTTTGGTTCATGGTATTCAGTGACTTTCTGTAGGAACACATTTCTGTTGCTTTAAGTCTCCTCTTTGTTTGGTGTGCGTATTACAAAGAAATACTTAGAACTCTCGACTGCGTATTATACACAACAGTTACGGTAATTATGTGTGTTATAATAGTAACAACATTGAAGTTAGTGACAGTGACAAAATGTTGTGTCGGAAACCTACCACCCCTCTTGAAGATGAACTTGGCTGCGTCTGTGAACAAAGACTTTAAATAATGGGAGACAGATAGACCGAGAAGTTCTTAGCTGAGCTCGTTATTGACTACTCAGGCGATTTCTGTACCTTTTTACCAACCTATTAAAACCCTTTTTATTGTTACGTGTTATTTGGCGTTTGTCTCTACTAATCCCAAATCAACATCATAACACAAAAATAATATGACAGCGATTAAATAAGGCAGTGTTAAAAATATGAAGCAAGTTATGACACAAGGGAAGTGATGATGGTCATGCTGAAAAAGATTATCGCTGGCGAAAGATAGGACGAGAAATAGGAAAGAAACGAAGAGAATGAGAAAAAGGCTCGCATAGAATTTGAAGAAAGCCAACTAAAAAGAGAGAGAGAGACAGAGTTCAAAAAACAACTGTTAATGTAATGAACAGGGTCACAATGAATTGCCGGCTGAAATTACACGTTAGAGATAGAAATAAAGAAATACAGTTACATTAAAAGGAAAAAAAAAATGAATGGTAGAAATGGAGAGAAAGAAAGTCAAGAAAAGGGACGAAAGCGAACACAAGTGAAAAAGCGATATATGATATATGTATTTACAAAAAGAATCTTTTAAAACTCTTACAGAGAAAATAAATACGTAAAATAAATAGAAAAATGATTAAATAAATAGAGACTAACAAAATGAGGAGGCAGCGAATAAAACCGGAAATTATTAATAGTAGTAACAATAAAGAAGTCGAAATTTTCACCAATAGAAATCGTAGAAAAATAAAGGTATGTTATTACCAGTTGTAGAAGAAAAAAAAGAAAGAAAGAATGAGGGAAAGCAAGACAGAAACAAAAAAAAATGAAATTGCAACCATAAAACGAATAAAGACAAAAATGACCAAGAAAGGAAATTAAATAAGAAAGAAAAGTGATGTCGATGATTTTAAATCAGGGTTAAGAACAAAGTAGAATAGTAAAGAGGATGAAAATCGTAGACGTGGAAAGGAAGGGGAAATTTCCATCTTAAAACGAGTCGAAAATGTATGTCGATTTGAAACGACAGGCTTTGTAGGTTTCAAATCTAAAGGCCGGGTGCTATGAAATCTTTCATTTCCTGGTTGCAATGGGTAATTTCCTCAAAGTTGATGCCATTTAATAACTTTATGTTCACGAAGAATTTTTGGAATGTCTTTCTTCCTTTACTGCGAAATCGGCTCTTAGACATTAACAGAAACCCTTTCCAGGAATGATGATGTCTTTCTCTTTCGCTCTTCTTTATTCTTGCTTTTCTTCCTTCTCTCCTATTTTTTTACTTCTCCATTTTTTCATGGTCTATGTTCGCATGTGTGTGTGTGTGTGTGAACGTGTTGCATGGACTTATTTTTAGGCATGCATATGTAGCTGTTATGAAGATTTTATTGACGGCTTAGATGAAGTCCGTTTTTGATTGCTCAGTATTCTGCGATGACTGTTTCTGCAACTTGTCATTGACAATGTCATCATCTGGATTATCTGTCAAATGTACCAATTTCTAAATTTATATACAGTATTTACATTAGTCGGACTATTGTCCTCATCTTTGTCGCCATATTTGTCACAACGTTTTGGCCGTTGTACGCTCCGGCCTTCTTCAGGTGGTTGGAATTTCGAACTGAGCCCTTTATTTCGATCACTGGGGTAGACTGTTCTAGTTCCACGTGCCATGTTTGATGGATGTCAGTTATCAGTTATCTCCTGTTAATTCACCTCTCCAAGTTCTCCACTGCCTTAACCAGGTATTGAACTCACAACTCTTTGGGTCTGTCACTGGATCTAACCAACGCCTTTATCCACTGTGCCATGTGCCCTTGGCACGTGGAACTAGAACAGTCTACCCCAGTGATCGAAATAAAGGGTTCAGTTCGAAATTCCAACCACCTGAAGAAGGCCGGAGCGTACAACGGCCGAAACGTTGTGACAAATATGGCGACAAAGATGAGGACATTAGTCCGACTAATGTAAATACTGTACATAATACCTCATCTCAGAAATATAGACAGATTCTAAATTTATACTGTTTTATATTTTATTGACACATGCTTTGATGAGATGAATATAATGCTGTTTATCAAACTGAATTAATGTGAAACCCCACGTTCCAAAAAGAAGCTAATAACATCACATAAAGGCATCGACGATCTTAATGTTCCATTAATTAATGAGATGGATGTGATGGAAAAAATGTTGTATTACTTCTGGTATTGATTGATTTATATCTCAAGTAATGCAATCGAACATAGTTAATTCTAATCGAACACTAACAGTAATAAATATAACCAAAAGTAATATACTATAATGGTTATATAAGTAACAGTAATGTAAGCAAAGAGTCTATTGAGATTGGTACCTAACCGATTGCTCTCCCAACAAATACGGAGATAATAGAGAGAGGAGGGAATGAGACGGTGGGGGGTGGGTAACAGAAAATGTGCCTCGGAAACCATAGCAATTTGAGGAACAAAATGCCACGGGACCAACTTCAGAAGACACCGTATCGACTGCTGTTTTCTCTCTGCTTTTATTGGAATGAGGCGTTTTAAATTGACCCGGATCTTGACCAGTTGCAGGGAGGCTTGTATCTAGCAAAGCATGCCAAACTGTCCCGTTGCTAACGGAGGAAAAATCCGGATGTAACTGGTGTTGACAAACATGTCCATATGTGAGGCCTCTTTTGCGTCTGTACTGACGCGTGTTCATCACAGGGTTACAGGGTGTGGAAGAATTAGGAACAAAAACATGAATAATGAGCTGGAAGAGGAAAGCGCAATCAGGGGGGGGCAGTCGATATCGACTGACATTGCATTTAAAGTTTTGCAGATTAAAGTTGGCTGAAAAGCACAGAGACGGAAGGGAGTTCCACAAGCGAGAAGTGCGAGAAATAAACTGTTAGCATAGAACTTATGGCTATATCTAACCAGCTCAACTGTTGTTTGATGACATCTCGACGTCAGTCTAGTACTACTCAAAGTAAAAAAAAAAGGCTATGTATCATAGCGAAGAATTCGTCGAAACAATAACCATGAAAGTATTTATAGAAAAGTCACAGAGAGGCAACCTTGTGGCGATGGAAAAGAGACTGAAGCCGAAACGACAGATCAGTACTGAGAATATTGCTGATTCTTCTCTGGATTTTATCAAAGAACTCAAGGTAAATAGCAGAAACACCGGCCTAAGTAAGATCGATTCTGGAGAGAAAAATTCTCTTGTACGACACAGTGAACCAACTTTCTTAGCAGCTGACTTAGCAATAGATTCTATAAAGTCTTTCCACTTTATGTCAGCTGAGAACGTTAGCACGAGATGGAGTTTCCTGGAGTTTAGCATCAGCCATACTGATGGAAGACAAAGATGTGTTCCTCAGATGATTAATGGAGATATGTAATATATATATAAAATACATTTTCATTTTTATATATAGCGCACAAATTTTATAAGAATATATTTTTGAAAAATACTACTTAAGTTCAGAACGCAGTACGTGGTCATAACTATTCTTAAAGTATTTTCTTTATTTATGAAATGCTATGACGTCTTGGGAAAGATAATGGGGTGATTTCCCCTTCAAATTCAAGTCGAGCCTGTTACTTTCATTGAAGCGCAAAAATATAATTTTCTTTTAAAGTCTACGAAATGCATGGAGAGTAGTATTTCCTACGATGTCAAAATAAGAAGTTAGCGGAAGATAAATTATGAAATTAACTGAAAAATGGCAGAAGAGGTGGAACAAATCTGTCAATATATTATACAAGTCCAAAAAATAAAAAAAAATCTTTCAGTTTTATTATGATGTAAAGAATGTCCTATTGCATAATCTAACATTATCACTTTCATGGTACTTATGATAAAAAAAACCCCATAAAGTTTGACTAATATTCTTTTTTTATCTCTGTAAATTACTTAATATCAGATTGGGCAAATTTTGTATCGATTTTACCCTTTTGAAATGAGTTTGCATCAAAATCATCTCAACTGCTTTTTGCTCTAGCAACTCAAAAATGGGTCTTTAGCAATGGAGGCGGAAAATATTTGTTGTGTCAATGGAAATGAAAAAAGTTTGCTTGAGGAATCGGAGAGCCGAGTTCAAATTTCAGTCAATTCGATTACATTCACGTACATGCTAATAACGTTGGGAAAGGTATGAATCCTCTTCTACTCCGCCTCCAGCTATGAGTAAATAGCAGAACAGACCGGGTTCTATAGCCTTGGATGGCCACTAGTCTACTGCAGAAAGAAATAGCAACCTACAGCGGGAGAAAATCTGCTTTGTCAATCATGTATCGAAAGATACATGATCGCTTAACCGTGTATCACGCATGGCACATAACTGACTGACACGTCAACGATGGTTTGGCACATTTTCAGCGGCAATTTTTTTTCTCTCAAAGATTTCTCTCAATCTGGTAGACTAAGATCTGTTAATAATTGATTTCTGTAAACCGTAGTTGAAGAAATTTCTAAACAAACAGTGCAAGAAAAAGTTCAATACAAGTTAAACTTCGATCATAAAACTCCACCAAAAACTCGGAACTATGTCGAAAATTGGAGAGCAATAGTAATAATAATGGCAATATTTTCTGTTTCCCTATAAGGAAACATTTGTCATACGTGACCGAGCAGCGAGGACTGCTTTTAACTGAAATTTATAAAATCTTTCTCTTAGGAAAATAAGTTTTTGAAGTCCAATAGCTGTTATCGCTCTTTCCAGCATTGATAGGGGTTTCCTTACTAACCTTTATTTTAAATACTGTGGAATGTTAATGTCATGATTATGTCATTACTTTCTTTTCTAGTTACATGCGCTATCCATTTTAGTTGTTGCTGATCTTGGTAGTCTTCAAGTGCTGTGGTTTCTTTTATTTGGTAAAATTCTATGTTTGTGAATCACCACTCTACAAGGATGGTCTTCTTCAAGACTTATAGGCTTCACCCACTCAGTGTAATTTTAAGCATTGATCTTAGAAAGCGGTTGTATATTGTTGAGTGTTTAGATATTTCTGAACGGGTTTGATATGCGAGGTATTTATATGAAAGTTTCAATCTGATGAGGCTATTTAAGAATATGACTCAAGTTTTCTGGTTAATGTTTTAAATTTGTAGCAATTTGCAGAGTTAGGAGAAATTAACTCTAGCGCAGCCTATTCTATGTTCAATTTCCTTATCTTCTATATCAAAATTGCTATAAGCGTTCCATATATTGAGGTATTTGAAGTGTTTAGTATTTACTAATTCCACATCTTGATTTTTTAAGAAGTATTCAGGGTAGGAGCCATCACTTCTTTCGTTCTAATTTCTGATCATAAAATAGGTCCTCATCATCAAGCACCATCTCAGTTTAATCAAAGAGGTAAACATTATTTGTCAATGAAAAAACATGCTACCGAAAAGTTTTGGGAAGAATTCTCACCAGTAAAGAAAATGGTCTCTCTATAAACATATCCAACAGAAACAACAATTGTTAGCACGCACTGAAAAAGGAGAATCCATGTTTGGTGTGATATAATTATTGTGGTGAGCTAAACCAAAGCGAAACAATGTACAAAAGTATTTCTATGAGTTTGAAGCATTGCGCAAAATATTGCCGTAAAAGTATTGCTGTCAGTTGAAGTCATTACAGAAAATATTGCAGCAATAATATTGCTGTCAGTTTGAGACATTGCACAAAATATTGCCGCAAAAGTATTGCTGTCATTTTGAGACATTTCACAAAATATGGCTGCAAAAGTATTGATGCCAATTTGAAGCATTTCACAAAATATGGCTGCAAAAGTATTGCTGTAAGTTTGAGGCATTGAACAAAATATGGCTGCAAAAGAATTGCTGTCAGTTTGAGACATTGCACAAAATATTGCCACAAAAGTATTGCTGTCAGTTTGAGGCATTGCACAAAATATTGCTGCAACAGCGCCCATTTTTGGTTAATCGTAAAGACATTATTCTCTTACATGATAATAAATGTGCACATATGGCTCGTGCCCCCCCCCCAGTCAAAGGTCATAGCATTAAATATCGATGTTTTTCTTCATCTTTCTTACTCTCCTGACCATGCTCTATTTGACTATCGTTTTTTTCTGATCATTGCGATATTTTAAAAACTAATAGTAAGTGTCTATTTGCATCGAATTCCGACCAATTTTACGCCTGAAAAAATATTCTTACAATGAAAAGTATATTTTGACTTTAAATAATATGCCGAATAGATATGATCATGAGATAGGTGGTGGAATATCTTAAATAAATATATCAATTAAAACCAAACGTGCATTTGTTTCTTTTCCATTGTTAAATATGACAGCACTTTAGTTCCAACTTAATTGTTAATAAATTCAACGAAATTACTTCAGGCAACAGAAGGATGCTGAGAATACTATGGACCAAGCATGTGAATAACGACGAATGGAAACAAAGAGGACATTTACGAGGCTCGGCTGAAATGTTCACAGGTTGACCAAGATATAAATATAAGTAGACAAACCAGTTGGTAGACTAAAATACATGCAAGTGTACCAGAATACATCAGCTGGTAATGATCTGTAAAGACGAACTTGGCCTACTGTTTTATTTTGATACACTTTTATGTCATTTAGTATACCAACTAATATGTGTATCTTGGTCAGCCTGTGAACTTTTCAGTCGAGCCAAGTATACTTAACATTAAAAAGAGGCAGTTGAAATTTCTGGGGCGCATATTAAAGAAAGGAGGTTTGAAAAATTTGATACTTACAGGAAAGATCGAAGGCTAGAAGGAGAGGGGAAAACAACGCATGGCCTACCTAGAGAGCTTAAGTAAATGGATGCATAACAGGGTTTAGAAGAAAAGGATAAAATTTATTCAGAGTAACAAAGGACAGGAAGTTGTGGAGAGCAATGATCGCCAACGTATTGAAGGGACACGGCATATAGAAGAAGAAGAATAAGACATGTTGGGGGTTAGATCTTACTTATTATAAAACCCAGGTTGTGTGTGTCTGTACGTTTATATATTGGATCGGATTTCCTACATTTTTCAACCGATTTCAACAAAACTTCACAGGACTACATAAAATTACCTTGTGGTGGTTCTAACAGCGCCAAAAATGGGAAAAACACAATTGTTTTTGCACGAAATCAATTTGAAAACACGATAAAACACGATTCTGTCGTCAGAATGAAAGGGGGACAACTCATATCGGATTTCCTACATTTTTCAACCGGTTTCAACAAAAATTCATTTTTTGGGGGCAGGTAGTATTTCTTATTGTCTTGCGTACTTTTTTCTTTATTTTTACATTCAGAATGCTTTAAAAATTCCATTTACAAGACAATAATTTATAATAAAATTCTATTCAATCGGTAGACTCATAACGATTGAAAACAATGTTTTTGTTTGAGTTTGGATTTGACAAATTCGTAAAAAAAAGCAAAAAAAAAAAAAAAACTAATTAAGACATGCGTGTCTGTCAACCTTAAACAATAACCTTTGTCAATTTTATTTTTCAGTCTTTATGATGGTCGATATATGATCTATCTCTTACATTTAAATCCCCGGGCAACGCCGGGCTCTACTGCTAGTTCTTAATAAATAGTTATCCTTTATAGTTATGATCGATGTAAATGACAGTTGAGTAATGTGAGTAACGTTTACAGTGAGATTATCTTTTTTTATGTTACAATCACCCGGTGACGGTCACTTATTGAAAAACATTCAAAGCATAAATAGTTTTAGGTTCATACATAATCCCTAATGGTTTACAAGGTTTTAACGATTTACGATTCCAGGTGATAATGATCGATTTTAGGAGGGAAAGTGTATTCATGTAAACATAGACTAAATAAAAAAAAAAAAAAAAAAAAAAACGAACTGTAATGACGTTAGGCATTATTCACGGTCAACTCTAAATCAGCAGCTCAATTTGATTAAGAGAAGTTAATTCTGTAAAAACCAGATTTAACCTTACTTTTTGTTTCATCCGTGAAGCATTATTTTCTGTATGAAGTGCGCTATAAATTGAACGATAGAAAGCGATACAGGTATCGAACACATTCTTTTCCGGAAAGAAATTGTTTAATGTTTACTACAGATAAATTTGTTTTATAATAATTAGCTCACTTATCTATTTTCAAACTATGCGTTTTATCCCAGGAGGAAGAAGGGCTTTAGTTTGCTGAAACTAAGCTGTTTTCAATCGGGGCAAATGAGCATTTGAAATCTCTGAAATATGTTTTCGTGATCAGTTTTTCTCTTTCTTTCTTTCTTTCTTTTCTTTCTTTCTTTTCTTTCTTTCTATCTCTCTCTCTCTCTCTCTCTATATATATATATATATATATATATATATATATATATAAAGGGTGTTCCAATAACTTGGACCGATTTTAAATGTGAATTAAGTTTAAATCGGTCCAATTAATTGGAAACATCCTTACACACACACACACACACACACACACACACACACACACACACACACACACACACACACACACACACGCACACACACACACTCTCTATCACACACACACACACACACACACACACACACACACACACACACACACACACACATATATATATATATATAAAAGTTGAAACACTGCTTCATGCTTAAATGCGGTCTTCAGGCTTGAAGAATTAAGTCAAACATGGAATAGACTGTCACCGCTCGGTGCTGACACCAGTGTCTTCTTCCGTATTTAAAGGCGAAAAATTTGAAACAATATTGTCGAATCATGTCGGAAAGCACTGTTTCTTTATTAATCAGGTCTTTCCCTGTTCCAAAAACAAGGTTGCTTTTTTAAACGCATATACCTACTAACTATAAGATTTATAATAAAAATATCTATCTATCTACCTATCTGAGAGTGGATAGCGATGCCAATGCAGAGTAGTAATAGCCTGTTTCAAGGTTGAACGCAAACTTCAGCCCATAAGATTGCGTTCATGTATGAAACAGACTATCACTACGTGGTGTCGAGATCACAATCTATCCTTGATACCCATGAATATAGTATATCTTTTTTATCACACACATACACACACACATATATTTATATATATATTTAACACTCTATATATTAGATGTTGAATTAACATTAGTATATTATGCGAACGAAGAGAAAATTACTTATTTACGGACAGATTAAGTTAAGCCGTAATCCTTTGCAGTTTATAGTAGGATTATATATAGGAAGTGATGAAATATTTATGAGGGGGTGTTGAAATGTTCTCACCCCAAAACCCTTCCCAACATCTGTGCACATGATTAATTGCCAAATGTTTTAATCCCTTAGTCAGGCTGAGAATTTTTCAACACTTCTCACAGTTTTGTATAAAAGTTAATTTTTTTTTCATCGCTGACAATCAAACTCTGTTTTAATCAAATTTTCCGCTCAAGGACAAAAATATAACTATAGTACTTTCTGTTTCTTTCTACGCCTTGAAGAAATGATCATGGTTGGTTGGTTTCGACAATTGTTTGGCTATTAATGTCCAATTTTGCATCAGGCACCCAGTGAGGATCGAAATCTCTACTCAGCTGTAATAATCTAGCTGCGCTAACCTTTGGCAAGCAACGTTCGTCGTGTATGACTCTTTTTTTAACTGACGTGAATTCACTGTCGTTTCTTCATCTTTTACGTGCTGTTTACCTTCAGGACAAAGGCGATCGTGAATCTTTCTATTTCGTGTGGCTCTTAGCAGTTTTTCTCTTTTTGCTAACCTCCTTTCAGCCATCCATTAACACAAAATCGTCAATGGTTCACTGCCTTATCCTGTCTCTCTAGCCCTCACTATGTCAAGTGAGGGTTAAGTTTCGGTTATCTAGGAATAAAGTTTCGCTGCCGACACTTGAGTCTGAACATAGATCGCCAGTAAGCGAACATAGGCGATCCCATTATTGAATTAAGTGGATCGCTATACTATTTCTCTATACTGATCACTATACGGTGATTACTATTCGAGCGAGTATTATCGAGCAAGTACTATTAATGCGAGTGATATTTGAAGGCGTCTGACACCAGTATTGTTCAACGGCGTTACTATAGTTGCAATCTGCGATTACAAAGTCTCTACTACAATGAGAATTACGAAAGTGACAACAAGTGTTCGTTGACATCACAAAAGTTTCCCAAGCCCTCCTTCCTCATTATGTGTCCAAGGAATTTCAGCTGTCTTGTGCTGTTTTTGAGTATGAGATTTCTTCTGTTGCCATTTTATTTAGGTCTTCTTTGATGCTTATTGCTCCGTCCATGGAATTTTCAGTATCTTTCAGTAGAAACACATTTCTGCTGTCTCTAGTTTTTCTTCATCCGTGGCGAGATTTTCCGAGATTCGCTGCCATATAAGAGGAAGGAAATTACACAGCAACCCAGCACTGTTTTCTAAAGAATTTTTTTCCCGTTTCTCAACACCTTAGGTTTTGAAAGTTTTTTTTAGCGGCATATCAACTCTTTAGTGGTCATTTAATGCCGAAATTTAATTTTCTGGGTCATATTAGTAACTAGCAGTAGAACCCGACGTTGCCCGGGGATGTAACAGTAAGAGATAGATCAATATCGACCATCATAAAGACTGAAAAATAAAATTGATAAAGATTATTGTTTGAGGTTGACGGACACGCATGTCTTCATTAGTTTTTTTTTGTGTTTTTTTTTACGAATTGGTCAAATACAAACTCAAACAAAAACATTGTTTTCAATCGTTATGAGTCTACCGATTGAATAGAATTTTATTATAAACAATTGTCTTGTAAATGGAATTTTTAAAGCATTCTGAATGTAAAAATAAAGAAAAAGTGTGCAAGACAATAAGAAACACTACCTGCCAAAAAAAGTGAAATTTTGTTGAAATCGGTTGAAAAATGTAGGAAATCCGATCCCATATATAAACGAACACAGACACACACACACAAACAACCTGGATTTTATAATAAGTATAACTCAATATGAGTTGTCCCCCTTTCATTCTTGTGACAATATGAGTTGTCCCCCTTTCATTCTCTTAATCGTGTTTTCAAATTGATTTCGTGCAAAAACAATTGTTTTTCCAATTTTTGGCGCTGTCAGAACCACCGCAAGGTAATTTTACGTAGTCCTGTGAAGTTTTGTTGAAATCGGTTGAAAAATGTAGGAAATCCGAACAGACACACACACACACACACACAACCTGGGTTTTATAATAAGTATGATTTCTTTTACAAAAATTAATTGCTGGTATTTTTACTATAAAAATCAATTTTTATACTTAGAGTTATAAAGGGATAAAGTGTCGCTGCCGACACTTGAGTTTGAACATAGATCGCCAGTGAGCAAACACAGGTGATCCGATTATTGAATTAAGTAGACCACGTGACCATAGAGGGAACACATAAGTACGAAGTCGCGTGACGTCTGATTTTCCCTTTCTAGTCTATCCTTTTATTTCATGCGTATCGCATTTCTTCTCTATCACTATACGGACCGCTATTCTCTACTCTATTCACTATACTAGTCCTCTATACTGATCACTATACGGACTACTGTTCGAGTGAGTATTATCGATCAAGTACTATCATGATATTCGAAGGCATCTGACACAAGCATTGTTCAACAGCGTACTATAGTTGTATCTGCGATTACAAAGTCTCTACTACAACGAGCATTACGAAAGTGACAACGAGTATTCGTTGACATCACAAAAGTGACAACGGGTGTTTGTTGACTCAAAAACTGTGTTTTAACTCAACTTCAGGAGGCATAACTATTTGCCCATAGTTGAGACCCTAACAGGTACTACCACCCCGGGACAGGGTGAACCTGAGAAAAACAGAAATTAAGAGGTGGTTCCACGCTCTTCAAAACCTCCCGATCAGAGACCTTGCTGCCTGATGTAGTTTATCGTCATATCCAGGACGGTTTATATCAAGAGTTTTGGTTTTTCTAAATTTCTTCTTCAACAATATGATAAGGAAAATACAGGAGACGCTATATTGAAGTGTGTATTAAATATTTAATATGCATAAAGAAATTAAAATACGGATAACATTTTATACACTATTGGTGGCATCATGAGGTACTACCGTATATATATATATATATATATATATATATATGACATCATATATTATGAAATGGACTAAGTCCGACAATTATTTTAATATATTTATTGTTTATAAGTTATTTTTATAGATACAAATATTTGAGTAAATGCTCTTGTATGTTTATAAATAAACAGTATTAACAACATTTTATAGAAAATATGCGTCCTTCGACACAATTTTCGAACTTCGTCCGTGTCATAATATATGACGTCATTTATTTACGTTAAGATACACTTCGAGCAGATATGAACGTTCGAGAAAAAGTATGGGAAATTTGTAGTTTAAAATCATTAATTCACCTTGCTAACCAGACGCTTCGTCTGCAACTAAATGGTGTAGTACGTCAGGCTATATGACGGTTCTTTGTAGGATACAGGTTCGATTCCTGTCGGAGGACGCATATTTTCTATGAAATTTCTCGGGCTTTCAGGCCGGTAAATGTTGTTAATACTGTTTATTATAAACAGCGCATTTAAATATTTGTATCTATAAAAATAACGTATAAACAATAAATATATTAAAATACACTCACTCACACACACTGACATTTTTATTTTAAGCATTACGTCCCGAGCAAGGCGGGAAGCCACTAAGATGCAGGGGGTTGCAGAAGATTTGGAGCGAGAGCAGATAGGAGTGATAGAAGAAAGGATGAGGAGAAGGATAGTGGATAGATCAAGGTAACTGGAGATGTCAATTGACATTACATTTGAATAGTTATTTATATATATATATATATATATATATATATATATATATATATATATATATTTATGTGAAGCTATATGGAAAATAGGAAGGAAATGGTTAGGTAAATAGTCCAAAGTTCCTTAGTATTTTAGTTATTATTTTTAAAAATAGTGCTCGATACAAAAGTAGAGCATAAATATAATTATTTATTTTAGCGATTTGGAATCATATTTTTAAATAAATAATTATATATATATATATATATATATATATATATATATATATATATATATATATATATAGGGTTATTGAAAAGTAACTCCTATTTTAAAATACTTATTATTTATTGATTTACTATAATTTTACAAGAATTGGATATGAGAGGAAAGCGAGAGGTTTTATCTAAAATTCAATATGGGTACCGTACTTCACTAAAAGATTCTCGAGACGCCCAGGAATCGCGTCAGCTGATTTCACCAAGAAACTTTTGTGGTATGGAAGACATTACTTCTTGTATTCGGCCTTTAAGTTCTTCCAAAGTCTTGGTTTGATATAGAAGACTTGCTCGTTTATCCAACCCAAAGGAAAAAGGGTGTTAAGTCAGGACTCTTGGTTGTCCATTCATACATAAAATACGGACTTACATTTCAATAACCCTGTGTGTGTGTGTGTGTATGTATATATATGGTGGACTCTCCCTTCATATTCGACCTATAAGGGTCAAGCAGCTCAGTTCCTAGGAGCCGACAGCGCAGACACCAACATATGTATGATATGATTTGATTATAGTGGTGAAGGTTTTGTGCAGAACCAACCACACTTTATGGGGAGGAGAAGAAAAAGATTCATACCTTTCCCAAGGTTATTAGAACATAAGTGAATGTAATGATTCGACTGGAATTCGAACTCGGCTCTCCGATTGCTCAATCCGAGCCGCTATCCATTACTCCAATGTGCCTCCTATATATGGATAATTACACTAACGGATGTAAAAACATGTACAACAAATATTAACTAAAAATATTCATGAAAATTTCAAGGTTTTCCGATTGCTGTGGCTAAATTGCAGGACAGACTGGGTTCTATAGCCTTGGATGGCAACTAGTCTAGGAGAAGGACAATTCTGAATTCAAAACTGCGGAGGGTCGTTTGGGGACCTTGTGGCACCTAGAGTACTAAGTCTTTGTTTTCGGCCCTTCAAAAAGTGTGGTTGGTTCTACACAAAGCCTTCACCATTATAATCAAATCATATGTGGTGTTGTCTTGGCTGTTGGTTCCTACGAACTGAGCTGCTTGTTTGAGTTTTATTAAATTTATAATCATCACATTTTAAAACACTAAACCTTGCCGGGGAGTCAAAAATAATGTAATAGCGGTGTCAAGGGAATAACTGTCTTTTTGATACACCCTTTTTCTGTAGACACGAATGTTAAAGACTGCTCAGTTAACTAACGTTTAGTTTGTACAAATAAAATTCTTCTTTTGTTTTATCCAAATTTTTCTTGTACGTAGAGTACATATATAGTTTAATTAAGATTTGTTGGTCACCTGGAGAAAAACAGATAATTTAAAAAATATTATCTTAGGGGTTCATTTATTTTTGCGTAGCACTGTATATACATGCATATGATGGCTGCCACTTTATTGTCGAGCATGAATATCACAGTATATCATTGTAGGACTTAGTTCTACGTTAAACAAATATGCCTCTTTAAACCGGCCAAACATACATACACATTTTAAAACCGTTAATGGAATTTTAAATCCGACATTGTCTAACTTATAAATGACTACATAACTATAGGATATACTATATATAAATCGATATAATATGTATATTATAAATAAAATATTGCTAAATATAACTTCAATAGCAATGAAACCCACAGACACACACATATATAGACATATCGTATCAGTTATGGGTAGAAGGATTACGTGGTGCTTGAGAACATCGGAGGCGCGATTATATAAATATTTTAGATAGATTGGAAAAGAAATTTGAAAATCGTATCTTTCGAAGCAAATTTCGTGCCATTAATCGTGGCAACGAAATAATTTTACGGTATCTTGGCCTGATTTTAAACAAAATTGTCTAAAACGAGCTTGTGTTAAATGTCCCCTATTGGCTACCATACAATGACAATGAACATCAGAGATAAATTGTGTTCTTTTTTTTCTCCCAGAAAACATTTTTTTTTGCTTAATTAATAGCTAAGTGATGGCATAATGAATTCTTGTCCTTGTTGAAGAAACCCAACGGTGACCATATCACTTTCTCCCCAAGAAGTGATTCCGAAAGAAAAAATAGCTCTAGTTTCGCTAATACAGGCCCGATAGTTTGATTGCAGGGAAACGTGAGAAAAAGTATGTTTCTCTTTGGAACATCATCTAAAATTACTAGTCATAGTTCTATTAATGTCAGTTATATTTACCTATAATGTTATTATTACGATCATCATTATCACCTGTAATACAAGCACAATGGTCTCTGTGAGTAATGAGATGCATTAGATGAATTTATGTGATAAGAGAGGCCATTATTCATCAACATTACATGTCTCTATATACCCACATTAAACTAAGAGATCGTATAAATATATTGCAGTGTGCTATGGGAAAGACTTCGGAATCTATGTTTACAATTGTATGAATGGGGATTGTAGCATACACGCTTATATCTAACTTGCATAAATGTTTCCTCTTTACCGTTTTCAGACAGGCTTAAACGAATATCAATATCCACCACACACACACAAACACACGCACACATATATTTTATATGTAGGTAACAAACTTTCTTTTATGCATGTTTCATTAAATGTGACAAACAGTGAAAATCATTCATTTTTTTTATTAGGGTTTTCTAATGGTCTTACAGGATGGAGGACTAACACGGTGCAAAATTGTCTGTATTGATTATTGTTCACTGTAGAACAATCACGTTGTCAAGATAAACACTCAGTTGTGGAACAAGCTGAGAAAAAGACTCCTCCACCTTGAGAAAGAGAGCTATTTATGGAGCCATGGAGCATTTCATTGT
>CAHIKZ030000001.1:6242500-6267500 GCA_903632075.3 Acanthosepion pharaonis
GGGTGGCCCCTACTATCGGCTTTGTGCCGCATCTAAGCTACGCTTTGAAAATCAGTATATAGTGTCTCCAATAAGCCAAAATAAAAAAAGGACTAGATATTAAGATATAGAAACACAGATAGAAACAAATTCAACGCAGAATTCAATAGGAAAAGGTACAAAATATATTATTTTAGAGTCGTTCAACTTGTATACACTTCACATAAGCATCATGTATTGCGAGACAAGAATCGAAACGGTATTCCTCTTCTTGCTACACTCGAATCAATTGATCTGTGGATATTGATTTCACAGCTTCAGCAATTCGATGCCTCAAATCTTAAAGAGTAGCAAGCATAGGTGGAACAAACACTATTTCTTTATATATACCCTCACAGATACAAATCGGATGGGGTAAGATCTGTTGTTCTGGAAGGCCACAGACGATGAACAAGATCCTCTTTTCCACAAATATAACAATTTAAATTTATACAAAATTTGAAAAATAGCAACGAAAAGAAGCATTTTCAAGGTAGGTGATTCCCACTTCGAAAATCCTTTCCCTTTCCGTTTCCGCTAATTTGACTTTATGTCGTATTAAGCCAAAGTGAGTAAATGTCGAACATTGTTCTGTACTAAGCTAAGCTTTGTAACTCCACAATTTATGGAGGGTTAAAATCAAATCAATTCGTTTTTATCCTGTTAAACCTTTGCAAAGTTAAGAACCATTATTAGTAAGAATCCACGTCGATGAACAGATTTCTCAGTTCCAATTAAAATGCTTACATGCCCTTTTTTATATAAACTGAATCAAAGAATAGGAGTCTGGTGAGAGCCATAATTGTCTATATTCTTATAGAAGAAGAAGAAGAAGAAGAAGAGTAAATTTTAAGTTCCAATTAAGACTTTAAATGCCACTGAAAAGGGTAAATTTCTGTAAACAGAGTCAAAGAGTTGTTATAATTTATATTAATGCCTTGATCTATTCAATTAATGTTTTACTTTATTAAAAGTGAATCTGAGGCAATGCCATTGGAAAGGAGGGCTTAGAGAATTTGATACTCACAGGGGATATCAGGGGGAAAGAAGCCAGCGCGCCACCGACTTGACGATCTTGAGTGAATGGATGACGGAACAGGAGCAGGAATCTTAACAAAGGAACAGATTATTAAAGGATAATATAGGAGGTTGTGGAGAGCTACTCACAGGAGAGATTAAAGGCCAGATAGAGGAAAACAACCCATAACATACCTAGTGAGCTTGTAAATGGATGGAGGATTAAGGTTTCGAAGAGATAACAGAACGACAACATTTATTAAGAGCTACAAAGGACTGGGAATTGTGGCGAGCCATGATCACCTACGTCCTGAGGTTGGAGAATTCGATACTCACAGGGCATATCGAGGACAAGCGGAACAGGAAAAGTCAGTGCGCCATCTACCAGATGAGCTTATGTGAATGAATGGACGAACTGCGCGGGACTCTTTGCAAAGGGGCAAACGTTATTAAAGGCTAAAAGGATAGGAGGCTGTGGAGAGCCATTATCACCCACGTCTTAACCGGTCTTCGACAATTGCCGTTGGCCATATGTGTGCGCATGCGTATGTGTACATACGGCCTAGGGCCTTCATCCAAACGTGGACAATACATTTTCGCATGTGATATCTCAGTTTTTTTCCTATTTGCAGTCAGTATTACATATCCATTTGACACATGTCGAGGTAGCCATTAGCATCCTGTGAGGCGCCGATACGCACTTTGCTAAAAGTCATCTGTCAGGCGAAACCGTCGATGACCCTGGCTTCCACGACGTCACACTGATGTAAAGTATTTTCTGGAATGGTCTGGAGTGAGACATATTACATTGGCCAAGCAATGTTGAAAAGCTCACTTACCAAGGCTGATGCTCAATAAATTGTTTTATGTATTAAGCTTATTCTTTAAAAGGAAAGAATTCGACACACACAAACTCATTTAATCTCCTTTTAGATAGATTATTATCCGCTGAATCTCACACTTCTTAATCCACCTAATCGCTGGTGTTTGTAGCCTTTTATCACAAATATCGTAAAAATGACATCAAATGAAAATTAACCAATGAAGCACCCTTGAAAAATCATTTGCTAGAATATTGTTATTTACTTTTCAGTGTCAAGATAGGCGTATTATTATTCAAAACATTTATTACTATGGAATTTGACTTACAAAATTTGGTCTTGATTTGGACCAGAATATAGCACACATTTGATGCGTCTAATGACTTCTACACAAAGTTGATAGATATACAAATGATGTCAGTTGATGATACACTCATTAACAACCACTAAGACCACTTAACTCTAACAAGGTTATTTTCGTTTTTTTTTCATTGCCTTGTATCATATATGATTGTATGATACAACAGCGTTTTGATATTTTATCAGCCTTTATTCATATCTGATGTATAGTCAAAATATTTTGTGAATGCCAAATTAGCAGTCATTGCGATAGTATTTATGTAGTAAATTAAGCTTCCAATAATCTTTTGTTAATGACTGTATGCTGAAATAGAAATTATATCAAGTTTATTCTTACTTCTGGAAGCATCAAGGCTTCAGTCATTTTCCCATCACCAAAACGTAGTTTGTGTTTATATTATTATGCATTTTTAATCTTTATTGAAATATATATTTGTTTATTTTTTAGTACAAGTTGAGGTATACATCGTTTGTTTTTATAGATTTAGCAGGTTTACTTTATTTAGAATGCATATTATCATTGATAATTGTTATACTAAGAACATTTAACGCATTGTATTTCTTAGATAAATTATATATTGGCATGAATAATTCTACTCTATAATATTAAAGCATAGCATTTCATGAAAGAGGACGTCATTTTAAAAATTGTAGGAAAAGCATTTCGAGTTGTAATGCTTGTTTTGTTTATCTTTGACTATTTGTTCAGTGTCATTGATTTCTTTCCTTATCATTTATCATTCAAACATTTTTAACATTTGCTGATAATTTTATTCTTTTATCCTTTTCTTATTTATTGATTGTAGCACAGTAACATTTTTATGAACGAAGACGTCTTTTCGAATTTGTAAGAAAAGAGTTTCGACACGTAACTTTATTTTTTTTACCTCGTTCAGAGTAGAATAGTTAATAAAAAAAATCTGTTGCAAGTCAACATTCAGTAAAACAATAAAAATAAATCGGGGTTAAATATTATACTGGAAATGTCCTATTCTAATAGACGGCTAAAAATATTTAGGATTCTTAGAACGAAAAAACAAAACAAAAAAGATAAAGAAAAACAAAAATGTAAAACGACAAAAAGGAAGCCTAAATGCAGAAAAGAAAAAAGAAAGAATAAAAGTAAAAGCAAAAGGAAAAGAAAAGGGGTAACAAGTAAAGAGAAAGGAAAACGTAACCGTAATGCAAAAGGAAAAGAAGAAAAAATACAACCAAAATGGAAAAGAAAAAATAACTAAAGAAAAAATCATAAAAGAAAAAAAGACAAAGAATAAAAATAAAAAATGAAAAATAAAGAAGTAATGAAGAGAAAAATTAAATTAAAAAAATAAAAGAAAAAATTAAATATGAAAGATAAAAGTAAAGGCAGAGAAAAAGGAAAAGAAAAAAGAAATAGAAATTAAATAAAAGCAACAGAGAAAAAAGAAAAAGAAAAAGTAGAAAAAAAGAAAAGAACGAAAAATGAAAACAAAAACGAAAGGAAAAAGAAAAACCGAAAAGTAAAAGGAAAAAAAAAAAGAACAAGAAAACTGTTGTGTATGATACACCTAATTTACATAAGTGGAGTACCGACCATATAAATATGGGTTGGTACCGGAAGACGACGGAAGATTAAGAGATCGAATCCAGAGACTCTGCCCGACTGCGACTTAGTCAACCCATTCTGCAGGAACAGTCTTCCCAAGAATATACCAAAACTACCTGTAAATATTGTGTACCTTTTTTCATTGTTTCAATACATTTTGTTACGTACATTTTGTGTTGTATTATTATTATTCCATGCTTATTCAAGCTTCAACAATGGCGACGAGGTATAAAGAACTTTACGTTTCGGAAAAAAAAAGAATTAATAATTGATAGCCTTCAATAATTGGGACAAGTGGAAGAACCCAGGCTGAAAAAAAAAAAAATCATTAATTAAAAGTCGAACATCTAATGGAACGGAAAAGTATTCTGAAGTTTGGACAGTTAAAACTAGTTAAAGGACGACTAAGCTTAAAGGAACGTTCACTCAGAAAAATCTGGAAGGTGGCGTAAACAAATAACGGCGAAAAAAAAAAATGCTGGCCGACTAAAAAAAAAAAAAAAAAATGCTGGCCGACTAAAAAAAAAAAAAAAAAAGCTGGCCGACTAAAAAAAAAAAACATGCATGGAATTAAAAGGAGCACAAATACCACGTGTCGACTTTGAAAGGTAAGCGAACTTGTAAAAAAAAAATTGTTTATTTTTTTTTGTTTGGTTGCTCAACAATATTTTATAAAGCAAGACATAAAATTAAAAAAGGCGTAAGTTGTTTCAATTTTTTTTGTCTGCTTATAGTATATTCGTGGATAAACAATTTAAAAGTATATTCTTTGTTGCATGAACACTATCAGCTAAAAAATGGAGGAATTATCCAAAGTCATAGCTGAATTGTTTTAAAGCTCAGCAGTTGAGTCAAGCTGAATTATTCAAATCCCAGCAGTTGAGTCTGCAACAACAAAGTGAACAGGTTGCCTTATTAAGAGAACAACAATTAGCACAGCAGAATTATCAAGAAAGGCAAGAGGAGTTGAGTCAGCAACGTCAAAGGAACAGGAAGAAATGTATGTCAAGGTTTTGGAAATTCAAAAGTTAACATTGGAGAAATTAAACAACAATCAGGCAAATGAAAGTAACTCTTCATATTCTAATAACATCATATTTAATTCGTTGGAAACTTTCAACTATGTGCCAGACGAAGGAAAAACGTTTGAAGCGTACTTTAAACGATATGAAGATATTTTCCACACAGACTGTGAAAACTGGTCGAATTCAAGAAAAGTCAGTCTATTACTAAGAAAGCTAGGTACAGCAGAACATAGCAAATTTGTAGATTTTATTCTACCGAGAAGAACAAATGAATTGGAATTCTCGGAAACAGTGAAATTGCTAAAGGAGTTGTTTGGAGCAAATATATCGCTTTGGCATAAGCGATGGTTATGCATGAATGTCGCTAAATCCGACGATCAGGATTACTTAACTTATGCATCTATAGTGAATAGACATTGTGACAATTTCAGATTGGCAGAGATTACGGTTGAAGAATTCAAGTGTTTAATTTTTGCTCAAGGTCTGGTATCCAGTAAAAGTGCCGAAATAAGACGTAGAGTTTTGTCTAAACTCGAATCTGAACAAAACCTTACCCTGCAAAAGTTAGCAGAGGAGTGTCAGCGGGCCGTAAGTTTAAAGAAAGAGTCTCAAAAATTGAAGAAGCTGGTATTGCTTATATTAAAAAAGTGAAGAAACAGTCAAATTACCCATCAGAAAAAAAATTGGATTAAAAATTCGGCGTATTTTAAAAAATAAAAAAAAAATTAAATGAAAAGAATGAGGAAGGAAAAAAATGGTTCCGCCATTTAATTGTAGACAGTGCAACGAAAGACATTGGGAGGTAAATTGCCCATATAGAAATAAAAATGTTTCGTGTGCCACAAGAATGGTCACAAAAGGGTCGTGTTGTAAAACGAAAAAAAGTCAATAGCCGAATTAGACAAACAAATTCAAATATCAAATCAGATAGAGATTTGAGGAAGTATGTGACGACTGAAATATTTAAAAAGAATATCAAATTTCAACTCGATTCGGGTTCAGATTTAACAATAATGAACTATAAAACATGGAAAATTTAAAAAAGGCCTACAATAATGAAGTCAACGAAACGCGCTCGAACAGTGACTGGAAAGGAAATTAAATTCGAAGGCGAGGTTGTACTTCCCATGAAATTGAACGGGATAGTTAAAAAAATAAAAGTTTTCATTCTGAAAAATGGAGAAAACTTGATGGGTACAGATTTTATTGAAACATTCGAATTGTGGGATAAACCGTTAAACTCTTTCTGCAGAAAAGTAGAAAAGTAATACGCAAACAAGACAGGACATTATTGAGGAATTAAAAAAAAAAAGTTTCCGGAAACTTTCACACCTGGTCTTGGAAGATGTAACAAGTTTGAAGCCAAATTGAATTAAAAGGAAAATACTATGCCAATTTTAAAAAAGAAACGTAATGTGCCTTTCGCAAGTGTAGAAAAATTAACGAAGAACTTGATAGGTTGGAAAAAATGGGAATTATTTCGAAAGTAGAATCTAATTCATGGGCTGCGCCGATTGTGTGCATAAAAAGAAATCAAACCAAGTCAGAGTCTGCGTTGATTTTTCGACAGGGTTGAACTCGGTAATTAAGGACTACCATTACCCGTTACCGAGTCCGGAGGAGATTTTTTTAACAAGCTAAATGGTGGAGTTATATTTTCAAAAATTGACTTATCAGATGCCTATCTCCAAATTCCCGTCGAAGAGGAATGTTCGAAGTTACTAGGGATAAACACGCATAGAGGGTTATTCAAGTACAACAGGCTTCCTTTTGGTATTAAAGTGGCACCTGCCATTTTTCAACAAGCTATGGACGTCATGCTGAATGATTTAGACTTTGCGTGCGCTTACTTAGACGACATCATAGTAAGGAGCGAATCGGTCGACGAACATCGAGAGCATCTCAATCAAGTATTTAAAAAAATTCAGGACTTTGGATTTAAAGTCAAAGAGTCAAAGTGCGAATTTGGTTTGGAGGAAATTAAGTATTTAGGGAACATAATCAACATAAATGGCAGATGTCCAGATCCGGAAAGGTCCATTGCGATTAGAGACATGCCGACGCCCACTAATGTGGCGATGCTACAAAGTTTTCTGGGACTTGCAAATTATTATCAAGCGTTCATTAAAGGAATGTACAATTTAAGAGCTCCGTTGAATGAACTGCTAAAAAAAGACAAGGCATGGGAATGGACGGTAGAATGTCAGAAAGCCTTTGATGAAATAAAGAAAATGCTTACGTCCGACCTCTTTTAACCCATTACAATCCAAAACTGGATATTGTAGTGGCAAGTGACGCTAGTTCATACGGGATAGGAGCGTGTATTCAACACATAATGCCAGATGGTTCTAGAAAACCAATTGCACACGCTTCGAGAACTTTGCTCCCAGGAGAAAGAAGTTACTCTCAGATAGAAAAAGAGGCACTGAGTATCATTTTTGCCATACAAAAAATTTCACAGGTACATCCACGGCAGACATTTTATCCTTGAAACGGATCATAAACCACTGATCACCATTTTTGGTTCAAAGAAAGGGTTACCCGTTTATACAGCAAATCGTCTGTTAAGATGGGGAACCATTCTTCTCAATTATGATTTTCACATAAAGCACCTATCATCCAAAAAGATAATTCATGCGGATAGTCTATCAAGACTAGTACCGAGTCAAGAAGAAAGATTCGAAGAATCAATTATTGCAAATATCAGAGCAGATTATGAGGTGAAAAGCATGGTAAACAACATTGTAAGAGAGCTACCGGTTACGCTAAATGAAATTAAAAAAGAAGCTGAAAGCGATGATTTCATTTTTAGAAATTAAAAGCAAAATGGTAGCAAATGACCAAAAAGTGCAGGAGATTTATTCAATAGGTGACGGAGTTTTATTATATGGTGAGAGAGTAGTAATACCAAAAAGTTGCAGAAAAGAATACTTCGGGACTTTCATATGGGTCACCCGGGTATTAATAGAACAAAAGCTTAATGCGAAGCTTTGTGTATTGGAAAGGAATGGATGTGGATATCGAAAACATGATTCATCGATGTAAAGGGGTGTGCGTTAGCAGCTAAAGGCACCACCTATAGTATACAAACCATGGCCCAAGACGGATCATCCGTGGACAAGATTACACATTGATTTCGCTGGTCCAGTAGAAGATTGTTACTACTTAATAGTGGTAGATAGTTTTACAAAATGGCCGGAAGTACTACGCTGTAAAAAGCCTACGTCCAATACCACAACAACTTTTTTTGCATGAACTATTTGCACGGTTCGGTGTGCCAGAGTGTATTGTGAGTGACAATGGTACACAATTCACTTCTGAAGAATTTAAGGAATTTTGTGAGTTATATCAAATTAACCACATAACGACGCCTCCGTATCATCCGAGGTCTAATGGACTCGCAGAAAGATTTGTCGATACTTTAAAGCGTGCTCTGAAGAAAGCCTCAGGAGTTCCAACGGAAAAGGCGCTTCAGCAATTCTTACAAGTATACAGAATCACGCCAAACCAGAGAACACACTCAAACATGGCACCAGCTGAACTAATGTTCGCTAGGAAAGTTAAGTCAGTGTTTGACAAGCTTTTTGCCAGGAAAAAATACAGTAAAAAAATACCATGTATACAGCGAGAAAAAGATACACTCCCGGAGAGAAGGTGTTTTTCAAGTGCTATAAAAACAACGTTGAGTTCTGGGAACGAGGCATAGTGGACAAGAGAATCGGTGACCTGATTTACATAATTAAAGGGCCGAAGAATACTTATAAAAAGGCACCAAAACCAACTAAAAAAAGATTACGGTATAGAGCAAGAAGAGTGTATACCGGATGAGGACGAAGATCCCATTGATATAATGTATGATATGTTTCAGGTAGAACCTCCACAGAATACACCTGAACCAAGAAGATCCGGTAGGAAACGGAAGTTGACGGACCCATTGAACGTGAATCAAAACGGAAAAAATATTAAAATTAGGCAAATGGATCTACAAAGAAATAGCCATAATCATCAACCCATATAGGAAGCCAATTTGAAATCCAAAAGGATTCCAAGGCTTGGGAGGAGGGTGTTGTGTATGATACACCTAATTTACATAAGTGGAGTACCGACCATATAAATATGGGTTGGTACCGGAAGACGACGGAAGATTAAGAGATCGAATCCAGAGACTCTGCCCGACTGCGACTTAGTCAACCCATTCTGCAGGAACAGTCTTCCCAAGAATATACCAAAACTACCTGTAAATATTGTGTACCTTTTTTCATTGTTTCAATACATTTTGTTTACGTACATTTTGTGTTGTATTATTATTATTCCATGCTTATTCAAGCTTCAACAAAAAACTTAAGAGAAGAAAGGAAAAAAAAAAGGAAATGAAAATGCAAAACGAAAAAAACAAGCAAAACTAAAAGAAAAGAAAAAAGTAAAGGCAAAAAAAGAAAAGAAATAGAAAAGAAAAAATAGAAGCAAAAAAGAAAAACTAAAGAAAAAAAGAAAAGAAATAGTAAAAGCGAAAAAAAAAAAAAAAGAAAAAACAAAAAGAAAAATTCACGACCACGTCTACTGAGCTGATTGAATTGATCAATTGATCCACTATCTAGGGGCCTCGGTAATCATATTAATACAACGAATATTTATTCTCCGTTAAGCGAATCGCATGTGTTTTATATCAGTATACAAATAATAAATAAGCAGTTGTTAATTAGCTGTTAATTATCTGCCCAAACGATGGTCAATGTGAAGAGGAAGAATGAACAAATAAATTCAGTGCAATCGAATTTTAGTGATATGATTGGTCCTTGTAATAAATTTACCTCTATTACTATTATGCATTCGTCTGATAAAATCTAATGATAAAGCATAATAATATGTAGTTATTTACCAATGAGTTGGTCATTAATTCACTGCTTCATGAAGCAATAAAACCGGACTTAAAAATAGGCAAAAATACTTTCAAGGATACAAAACAACAAAAACTTATCCGTTCTTAAAGATTTGGTCTTTAAGGTGAAGAATGAAAAATCAGGTATATATATATATATATATATATATATATATAAAGAAAGAACAGTAAGATATATAATCCGGTGTTCTTATAGATATTTTTATTTTTACAAATGTAAATTTACAGAGCATTAATATTATAAATTAATTGATTTAAAAATGTTTTTTTTCGCTACACAGTTCTAACCCTGTTTCAAAAATGGAAGCTAAAAGCCACGAATTTAATTTTGCAATTAAATTAAAGACATTAGTTCCATTTCATCCTCATCAAAATTCGCTTGAGGATGAAATGGAACTAATGTCTTTAATTTAATTGCAAAATTAAATATGTGGCTTTTAGCTTCCATTTTTGAAACATGGTTAGAACTGTGTAGCGAAAAAAAACATATTTTAAATCAATTAATTTATAATATATATATATATATATATATATATATATATATATTAATGAATTCCATTTTTTAATCAGACATATTTTTATTAGATTGTCACATATGAAATGACGCAGTTTATAGGAAATGAATAAAACGCTTCTGAAATGTTAAATAACTAATTTATCTAATTGAACGAAGCACGATGTTGACGAATGACTGTTCTCCAACGTACATCTAAATTCTTGATCCCATCTTTAAAAGATTCTTATCCTTTGATGCAATGCCTCGATTACCTCTTCCTTATTGGAGAATGTTTTATTGCGTACGTAAAGCTCTAAATAAGTGATAATTAGTAGAAGAGAAATCAGGTGAATATGGAGGATGAGGCAAAATTTCATAATTCAGTCTATGCTGCTTTTCGACAGTTGATTGAAAAGAGTATGGTCGGACGTTGTCTTGCAGCAAAATTGGGCCATTTCTATTCACAAATCTCTTTTTCAATTATTGTTTTCTCATAAGGCAAGAATGATTAATGAATAACCCATTTGAAAGACCACTACACTGTAACCATTAACATTTTAGGGTGCAGTGAAGGTTTTGGGCATTGTTTTGGTAATTCACTTGCATCTAACTACTGGCCTATTCTCTTATTGTTATCACAGAGTATGCATTTCTCATCGCATGTAATGATTAGATGCAAAAATGGTTCTTTTTCTCAGTTTGTACTCATACAGTAAGATTACTCGACATCGTTTAATTGTAATCATTTTCAGTGGACTTATGAGTAACAATATATTGAAAGAAAAATTATCTTGAAAGAAAAAGAATCAGGAATATGACAAGATATTTTATATACTAAGAAGGTTACTTTCTTAAACCACCGGATCAACAACCAACTAAAAAAATGCGTCATTTCTTGTGTGATAGCCTAATATAAATTCAAATATTATTTGTAGTGTTTTCTTCGGTAAAGGCGGATGCAAGTTCGAATCCTGCTGGAAGGCATATTTTCTTAACTGTACAGGCCGGTTGATGAAATAAAATACCGTTTAAAATAAACTGAGCGTCTACCAAAATAAGTGTATATGCTACAAATTAATGTTTGAAGTAAAAATAACAATATATATATATATATATATGTGTGTGTGTGTGTAGTTTTAAGGTTTGCTATATTTATGGGTTAAAGTGCTCAATATCAGGGATAGAGCGTATGTAAATATAAACGTGGATAACGAAGTCAACATCCAGCGGTGAGAGTCTGTTTCATGCTTATACGCAATCTTTAAGCCTGAAACAATGTACACACACACACACACACACACACACACACACACACACACACATATATATATATATATATATATATATATATATATATATATATATATATATATATATAGAGAGAGATAGAGAACACTCTGAAGAGTGATTTCAAGCTGTTGCTTGGCATTGGCACCAGTATCGACTTTAATATATATATATATATATATAGTGTATCACAAAAGTGAGTACACCCCCACATTTCTTCAAATATTTAAGTATATCTCTTCATGGGACAACACTGACAAAATGACACTTTGACACAATGAAAAGTAGCCTGTCAGAGTTAATTTATTTTTCCCTCAAAATATAGCCATTAAAAGCTCAGAATTGATGGGAGTTTCTTTCCTAAGCTTTCATTTGACGTGGTGTGGAACGTCAACGTCTTGATGATGTCATTATTTTCTCTTCAAGTTATATGTGATATCAATTTTAGTTGTTGCTGTTGTCCTCAAGTAATTTGGTTGCAGTTATTTGGTATAGTTCTTTTATTTGGGATTCTGTGGCCTCAGTCCACCAATTTCGAAGAATTGTGGTCTTCGCCACACGCTTCACTCGTTCAAAGTCATCATTAACCATTAATCTTAGAAAGGAGTTGTATAAAGCTGACAGTTTAGATATTTCTGAACGGGTTTGGTGTCATATATGACATCCCCATGAAAGTCTAGATCTGACTAGGCTATTTAAGTATATGACTTGAGTTTTCATAAGCAATTCGTGTTAACGAACGTAGCGTTCTGACTTCGAGACAAGACAGACCGGGGCTGAGTCAGGTGAGACAGCGAAGTGGCCTATCTTATTGGCTAGGAAGAAATTCCAACATGCATTTGTGTGGGTCTGCCTATAAATTGGGGAGGGAGAAGATATTGCAATTATTCCCATGCCGAATTTTTGTCCCCTTCTTTCATGTCGATTGGGTCAGATTTTGACTTTCCCACTCCATCATTTATTTTTGTGCTTTCCAGTCCGTTAGTGAGCGAGCTTCTTGATTCCGCTTATTACATTATTATTAATACTATAATTATATTATAATATATATAGTATTATATTAATACTCTGTTATTATCATTATCATTAATACAGCGACCACTCTTATTTTTACTTTTTACTAACATACTTTATTTTTTAGTTTAAATGTTTTGTTATATTTTAGCTTTGTTTTTGGGTTCATCACCTGGTAGATCATTTCATGATTACATATTTTTAATTATTTTTGTAAGAGAAAAGATAAAAAAAGAAAGAAAAAGAGAAATTTGTACATTATGAAATTTTAATGTCATGGGTGTTTTTGCAGGTTCCCTGTGAATTTGCGGTATTGTGGCACATGGCGGATTGAATAATGATGGATCAGTTCTTGTGGTGAATGAGTAAATTGTAATAGATGAATGGATCTTGAATTTGATTATCTAGGTTTAGGATACTTAGTGCAGACCAACCTCTCTCCACTTCCCCTTCGGCCTTGTGCCACAATTGTTATTTATTTTGCATGAGTTTTGCTTTCAGATCAATTATAAAATTAGATTAATATCGTTTTTTTATTTTATTCTGACTACAAACGAACGAATAAACTGTTATACCATAATACCTATTCTATTGTAATAGACTCTCCCACACATAATAAGTAGTAGTAGTAGTAGTAGCGGTCGCCAGTTGGGCTCAGTGGTGTTGAGTGAGTCAGTCGCTGTCGGACATTGAAGTATCAACCATCACAACTAGATTGCTGCGTCATTAACTCTTATTTCAAGTTCCTAACGTTTTGTACATCGAACCAATTTAGGACGACTTATTTGAAATACAAGCCTCCACTGTGAAAATTACTCTACAACATAAACTGAACCAAAAGACCTGCCACGATTTATTATTGGCTGATAAAATCTTAGCAGCAAAAGACACTATACTGATGGTAGAATCAGAACGCAAACAGAAAGAACTCAGGTATTAGGTCGTAAAAGAAAGTCAGAAGAAAGGACTATTAACTGAAAGACGTCAGAAAGCATGGTCATCAGCCACAGATACAACTCAAGGTGTGAGATATAAAACAGGAATTTAATTATCTGGATAGTGTATTAACAAACGACAAAACTGACACAGAAGTACGTAGGCTCATAGAAATAGCGAAAGATGCCTTCAAGAAAATAACTAATCTAATAAGTGATAGGAAAATGTACTTAGAAATAATGAAATGTGTATTGACCCGCTGTGTAATATCTAACCCTATATAAATTGTAGAATGGTGACCTTCTCACAGATGAAGAAGTGATTTAAATCGACAGAGATATGTTTTATGCATGAATGCTACGACACCAACTACCTGACAAAACATATGATCGATGAGGAACTGCTATGTGATATATAATCTTCTAAATGACAGTGAATACTCTACAATCTCCTCGTGCCTTTCAGAAACTAAGCAAAGTATTAAGAGATAGGAAAATGTCGTTGAAAACCTAGCATAGTGTATAGAACTGTTATGTAATATTTAATATCCTAAATGACCGTGAATAATAATTGACGTATATAACGATAATAGACAATATGATAATAATTGACAATATCGATAATTGACGTATATAACGATAATTGACAATAACGATAATTGACGTATATATTAAAAAAAAGATCTCTTTCTACTTTTTCTTATTTTTATGGTCGACATTTTTTTTCATTTCTTTTCTAATTTTTCTGAGTAAAAATATTGATATGCTTGTGAGTTACATCGATATCCTTGAACAGAAAAAAAAAATTCCCCAAACATCCAGCATTTAAAATCCCTGTTCGTCTTTTGCGACAGCGTCTCCTCAAACTATATCTGCGAATATACGCGCTTACATTACTCCACATTACGAGTATCGTGAACTCCACCAAAATATGATCGCGCTCACCAAAATATCCACACAACAAAGTAAATACCCTTGTCATCCTATCTAAAGAAGTCTCTCCTGAACAAATCCCATTATTACAGCTTGGTACGTTAATAGATTTATACGCTGACGTCTGAGAATCAATTTAGATACGACACAGCTTCATTATCGCGCCATCGTAAAGAAGTTTAAGCAGACTATAAATGTCACTTCATAAGCAGTTTCATGCCACTAAAAGCCAGGATACTTATCCTATCAATATAAGTATCCTTGCAAACATTTATATCTATATATGCTCGCAGACAATCACACACACACACACACACGCACACACACACACATATATAATATATATATATATAATAGCTGGCCATTCGTATTTGAGGATATGCATCTATAAGGGCGGATAGCCAATCCCTATTGCAGACTCTCGCTCAGGCACATCTGTGTTTGTTCAACACCCAAAGAGCCCACCTGTGGTTTATAACGCAACTTTGCTGAGCAGACTTTAGTTACAGTTTCTGGGAGAGAGCGTGACGTCTAGCCTTATCAACAATCTGAACAAAGACAGCTCATTTAAACCCTCGGTCACGATGACTTCGTGGTAGCACAGCTATTGACGGTCCCCCAAGTATTACGTCTACCCAATTTCCCTCGCAAGGCTTGGGTCAACTCGTGGTATGGTTTTCAGTCACTTTCCAAATGTGCCGCATGCAGGGATCGGCCCACCCAGACCGATAACATTCCTGACAAATCAACCGTGGTGAGATTCAAACCTGGGCTCATAGTCAGAAAGCGGACCTTCTAACCATCCCCCCCACATACACACACATGTATGTATATATATATATATATATATATATATATATATATATATTACACACCTTTATATAGTAACGTATTTAGAAATAAAATTATTTTATGATTATATAATACTTGAAAAGGTATGCACACATATACGGCCATACACACATGCACACGCACGCACATATATGATAAAATGTAGGTTTAAAATGTGCTATATTTATGTGTAAACGTGGTCATTATCAGAGTTACACCGTAAGGAGTGGACACCGCTCGGTGTTGACCTCAGTGTCCACTTTTATATTTTTATATCTATCTATCTTAGAGTGCTCATCTCTCTCTCTCTCTCTCTCTCTCAATATATATATATATATATATATATATGTGTGTGTGTGTGTATGTGTATACATATATATATTACATACCTTTGTATACACACATGTAAAAAAATGCGCACATTTTAAAAGAAAACTAATTCATGATTATATATTACCTGTAGACATGCACACACACAAATATATATACATACATATATATACACATATATGCACACACACACACTCACACGCACACATATATGTATATACAGATAGAATTTATCTAAACAAAAGTAATATACCGTATTTTTCGGCTTACAAAACGCTGCGGCTAGGAAGACACACCCTAATATTGGAAAGTAATTTTAAGAAAAAATAAGTCATTCTTATACAACAACAAATTCACCATGCGTCCACGTATTGTTTACATTAATCACTCGTCCGATTTTGTTTGTATGGCAGTGACATACTTGTCAAGAGCAGAAAATCACCCGCTGCTGCTAGTAAACAAAGCATGTTTAAGCTTGTGACTCGGCTCCAGGAAGGTTTATAGTTTTGGAAATACTTGTAACAGCTAAGTATTGAAGTTACCCCATATAAAGGCTGATTTAGATAGAGAGGTAACATTACAGTGTAATGACTCAATGTATAAATCCAGGTTCCTAACAATCAAGCCAATTAGGTGACAAACCATGCTTACGTAAGACTAGGCATTACCTTACATTTGTCTTGGAAGACGGACACGTATTTTTCAGGGTATTTCTTAGGATAGAAAGGGCGTCTCTAGACAGTAGGTAGCGATTGACATCGCATTTAAATTTTTGCACATTAAAGTTTTCTGTAAATGAGGACGGAAGGGAGTTCCACAGGCGAGAAGTGCGAGAAAAGAAACTGTTAACATAGAAGTTACAGTTACATGTAGCCAATTCAACTGTAAATTGCTGAGATCTTGTCGTCAGTCTAATACAATTTTTAGCACGTATATATATATATATATATATATATATATATATAATAGAAATTTTGTCATTTCGGCAAATCATTATAGTAATTCATCGAGTCTAGAAGAATCCTCAATAGAATGTAGAAAGCACTGGACGGCCGTTTCGTTCTATTTTGGGATTCATCACCAATGCATATCCGTTACCGTGATTCATACCAACGTCATACCAACTGTAGCAACGACCCTCGGTGACGAACAAACTGAATAGACTTGTTATAATAAATTCTGTGTTGATATTCATCCAAGTATAATCCATCAGATTGTGCCCCAAGAGCCATATATATATATATATATATATATATATATATATATATATATATATATATATATATATATATATCAATGGCGAAGGGTGACTTAGATCCAGGGCATGCAGTCGCGAACGTTTTCTCATAGACTGCCTATCGTAATATTTCGTCACTTACTATTTGTCTTTCACCAACTCTACAAGCTACTTGCAACTTCAACGGCTGCGTAAAAAAGCAACGAAAAACAACTTTATTTGCAATGGGTTCTCATTAGTACCCATTGCAAATAAAGTTGTTTTTCGTTGCTTTTTAAGAAAAAAAAGTAGTTTAATCTTGTTCAAAATTAATCAAGTTAACAGTTTCTGTTTAAACGAGACGTAGGCTTATTTATTTTAATTTAAAAAAAATGTTTAATTAAGTTTCTTGATGACAGTTATCAGAAATATTACGGTAGGCCGTATATGACAAAATATTCGTGACTGCTTGCCCCAGATCCAAGTCACCGTTCGCCACTTATATGTATGTATGTAAAATAAGAACAAATGGAGTATAATTCTACAGTACGAAACATTTAATTTAAAAGAGGGCTTAATACAGAGTAGCGCTAAATAATAATAATAATATTTAATAATAATAATAATAATAATGGAATTCCAAATGAGCGCAGAAATACAAGTAAGGCACAGTACACCGACTGAAGCTGCAAAATACTTAAAAAAGAAAGCAAAGACGAATGCAACCGACCAGATACAGAAACAATGGAAAGATGAACCGCTTCACGGTCAATATTCTGCCCGTACCAAACAAGCTGACGTAGACAAAACCCGTACCCATCAGTCGCTACGTATTGCAGGGTTGAAAGCTAAAACTGAAGGTTTTACTCTTGCTGCACAGGACCCATGCTTGTTAACTAGGAATTATCAAGCACATATATTAAAATATTGTGTTAGCCCAAAATGCAGATTCTGTGATAAATATCCAGAAACAATTGATCATTTTGTATCAGGTTGCATGATATTAGCACCCACTGAGTATAAAACCTGGCATAACAGAGTAGGCCAATATCTGGACAGGAAAATTTGCAACTTCTACGGGAAGGAAACTGAAAGAAACTGGTATGAACACCACCCAGACTCGGTTACGGAGATATGACCTATTACAATTCTATGAGACTACACAATACACACTGACAGAACAATGAAAGCCAACCGCCCAGACATTATTATTAAAGACAACAAACAAAAAAAGGTGACTCCTTATTGCTATGGCAGTCCCTGCAGACTGCAATGTATCTTTGAAGATATTCAAAAGGCTGTCAAAATACAAGGACCTTGAAATAGAAATCTCAAAAATGTGGCACATGGGAACATCAACAATCCCTGTTGTAGTTGGAGCCTTAGGAATGGAAAAGATTCCATAGACTAATCGAAGGGATTCCTGAAAGTCCATGCCTCAAAGAGATACAAAAAATTGTTCTGACAAGTACAGCCCATACTTTATGAAGGGCTTTATCTATGTAATTTTTTTTTTGTCAGTGGAAAGTGTCATGATGCCATTTCTAACCTTAGGTCCTTGGGCGGGACCCGGAAAGAAATACGTAAACGCCAGATTGATAGCTTGATTGAGACCGGAAATATATCTATTTTTTCTACGGGAGATTCATCTGTAATAATTACTTGAGGGATATAACATAAACTCCTTTTTATCTCTCTCTCTCTCTCTCTATATATATATATATATATATATATATATATATATATATATATATATAAAAAAAGAGGTTGTAGTGGTTCCAACGAGAGAAAAGTATGTATATTAAAAAGAAGAGAAGAGAGGTGCCGCAAACGTTTTTCGTTGTAATATGGATTTATTTAGAAAAAATATTATGCTTTGTTTTACATAATTTTACAACACGTGTTTCTGGTCTCGCGATCGTCTTCAGGTAAAAGTGGAGATTTCCACATATTATTAAAAATAATTAATTTTTCCTCATGTTCAATGTTAAATATTCTCGATATGAGACATTTTCTGTTTGTGTGTTGGTAATCTGAATTTCTTTCTTGATATATAAGATCGTAACGAGGGAAGAATTGTTTACGTATACTTATAATAGGTAGATATTGCAGGCAGCTGAAAGAAATTCGAGAGATACAAAGACAAAACATAAGACTACTAATATTTGTTGTATATTAGTAGACCTTTTGATCAAATGGAAGCATGACGAGAAAGATGTTAAAAATCGGAATTTTCGGACACGCCTGTGTCCTTACTCAATGAGACGAGAAATATAAAATGATATGGGTCTTTTATTCCGCATGTGTTATATTACTGAAGAGATTCGTGTAGTTTTGGCTAGTTGATTGCCACGATTAAGTTTGTAGAAGCCGTTTTGTGGAAAATGTATTATAAATTTTGATACGTTAGTTTATATATATATATATATATATTATTTTATTATAAAGATTATATTAAAAACATGTGGAAATCTCTACACAGACGCTTCCATGTTTCAATATTTTGAGTAGGACATTAGACGCCTGAAGAAGTACATCGAAAGTATGGAAACATGAAAGGTTTTCTGTAGCGATTTAAAGATGTTTTTATTATAATCTCTTATAATAATAATAAGAAGAATAATGATAATAATTATGATAATAATAATAATAATAATAATAATAATAATATATTGCTCTACTTTGTACTGAGCACTTCTTTAAAAAGTAAATCCTACAAACAGCGGAATTTTACTTCATCTGTTCTTTTCTCTCATTTGTGTGGATATATATATATATATGTATGTATGTATATATATATGTATATATATATATATATATATTAAAAGACATTTTATGTTTAACGTTCTTTTTATAGATACAAGTATTTAAGTAAATGCTCTGTTTATAATAAACATTATTAAACAACATTTACCGGCTTGAATGTCCGAGAAATTTTCATAGAAAATATTTGTCCTTTGAAAATTTCTCGGACATTCAGGCCGGTAAATGTTATTTAATACTGTTTATTATAAACAAACATTAAATACTTGTATCTAAAAAAAAAGAACGTTAAACATCAAAAAATGTCTTTAATAAATAAATTGTCGGACTTTGTCCATTTCTTATATATATATATATATATATATATATATATATATATATATATATATCACCACACAACCATAAATAGATTTAAAATTTTAAATTAATCAGTTTTTCTGACGATCGTAAGGGCGTGAAACCTAGTGTCACAAACTCGCATTAATACAACCATATATATATATATATATATATATATATATATATATATATATATATATATATATATATGGATTTTATGAAACCTTTTTTTCCATCCGGAAAACCATTTTGAGCTAATTTGTGCCTCTATCAGTTTGACCACAAACCCAGTTATTTCTTCTTCTTCTTCTTCTTCTTCTTCTTCTTCTTCTTCTTCTCGATTTCCTAATTTGTGGTCGTAATGCGCGCCTCTCTCAGTGTATCTGATTCATTGTTTGATTTATTTATTATAGCTAATTAACCTTTTGTAAGTTATTTAAAATCAAAAACCATTGTAGGACTTTTTGGGAAGTAATGATGATTTTTTTGATTTTATGATACAAGTCCTGTTAATTAACTCATAGCTGGATGAGAGAAGAAATACATTTCCCAAAAGCTCGTAAGTCATTATAACAAATCCAACTAGACTTGCAACTCCATTATCCGATTTCCAATTTCGAATTTTTATCCTTTACACTTGTCCTCGCATTCAAGGCTTACAGAAGCTGGTATTCGACATTGCTTATATTCCGTGATCGTACGAGCAATGATGTTTTAACGTAATATTGCCGTAAATCAATGCGTGTGTGTGTCAGATGAAATCATTAATTTCCATACATTCTCTTCCACTATGTAGTTATTTGCGACTGACCTATCAACTGCTGGAGTTATTTTACCATTCACAAATATTCAAAGTGCAATGTACTTTTTCCTTAGGCGGGTCCTTACTTGATTGATAGTACTAGGTTGGTTTGCAGACATTAGTTACGGCGTAGTTGGACTGGACTTTTGTACATTACTTCCCGCGGCTGACACATGTCACATCTCTGACACAGGCCAATTTACCGACAAACTACCAAAATTACTTGCCTAAAACAACCACATGCAACTGAAAGTTCAATGTAAGGCCGAAGTTACTGAAGTCAATAACTAAGGATGCTTTATTAACAAAAAATATTTTTATGAGATAATGCAATAATTAAAAATAATATGTTGAAAATAAAAGTGATAAAAAGTTAAATAAAATACGATAAGTTTTACATGAAGGTCCAACGAACGTCAACATTTAAATATAAATCTTGAGTGTGTCTGTTTCATTAACGTTTTGATGTAAAGAGGGACTTTTATATATAAAACTGATTCCATCAATTCCAGTTGGCTCCATTATATTCACTTAACCGCAAATACCCTCGGGAAAGATAGTAATCCATCTCCCCCAGGCAGGGATTCAATAGTAGGATATGTATCACTCTCAAAAGATTCTTAATGCAATATTCATTCGGAAGAAGAAAAAAAAGATTATTTTTACAACCACCAAAAGCATGGAAACATATTTCATGTTTCAGCGCTAAATCACATACTGATAAACGGTAAAAAAATTAAATCAATCACCTACACACTCCTATATATATATATATATATATATATATATATATATATATATATATATATAATCACAAGATTTGTTACTAAAATCGTTCTCTTTTTTTTAGAGGGGAAGCAGAATCAGTGTTGAAGAGAAAAAGAGAGAAACCGTAAGACAAACATGCTTCGATCGAGGTTTTCTTCCCTACCCGGGATGTGCGGGTGGTGTAACGGATAGTGGCTAGGAATGAAAAGTCGACGAGACGCTTTCGAACTCCAGTCAGGTACGTTACATTCACTTAATTGTAATTCAAAAGATTGTTTATCAAATATTCACTTGCACAAAAACAATTATTTTTACAATCAAAAATATGTTTTCGCCCTAAATAATCCACAAAGGATGGATTAGCCGTAAAAACTAATCGATCAATGGCATTCATTTGTACCCCCAAATAAATTAACGCTGAATAGTAATTGCCATTTACTCGTTACAATGCGATCTTCAGACCTAGCGTTACTAATCGTTTAGGAGGCGTATATAAAAGGTTGTAAATGTAGGTCTTACCAATTTCTTTTCTTACATCATCATCATCACAAATCTCATATTCTTGCTCCAGTGCGATCTTCAGACCAAGTGCCACTGCTCGTTTAGGGGCGTAAATATAGACGGTTGCAAATGTGGGTGACTGGGGAAGGGAACCCGATTTTTACCAATTTCTTACATCACCACAAAACGACGTAACTTTTGCTTAGATGATAAAATAGCGATAATTACCTTTATAGAATGAAATAAACTCCTAAACAAAAGATCAGAATCTATTTTCCAAACACGGATAAGAACAAATTCCTTCTGCGCTACCTGCAACAAAATCACGACCACAAAATAACTTAATATTCTAGTAAACTTTATTTCTAACACGACAGAAGTTTATTTACAAGTGTACAGTAAGGTCTTCTGTGATTGGTTTCAAGTAACATTAACGCCGCGCAACCAGTACTTGAAATATTCAAAATGGTTTGATACTTTGAAGACCGACTTAGTATTTCTTCGTGGTTTTTAATTTAGATTTTCATTTCTAAAATGGCTGGCTTTACAAAGATAAAAAGACACCAGTCTACTTTACTGCCACAGGGCATGTGCGAACGCTGCTACCTCTGTCATAATTTGAACTCCTCTTGCCGATTTCAGTTTTGCACCACCTCCACAAATCACAAACCTCGTATACACATTACAAGATATATCGAGAGAAATTTAAGGATATTTATATATTAAGTTATTTTATCTGAAATATCCGATTATGAAGTTATTTAGTAAGCGGAGTTCAGATGGGGTAGCAAGTATAGAGGCACCTAGTGAGGATCTAATTCACTAGTCAGCCGAGATTGATCTAGCAAGACAAATTTAATAACCTTTGAATTGGCTAAGATATTGATTTACTAACACGTAGGTTAGATATGGCACAAGGACGTAAGTATGGAGCACCCAATGAGGAATGAACTAATGAAGTAATTAGTCTCGCGAGATAAACTTGCTATTACATCACGTCGAAGTATTCAAATAGTCAATTATGAATCGGAAATTAAAAGAATCCTTTTTGAAAATATAATGTTATATCATTTCAACAACGCTGGCAACAAGTACTGAGAAAATCTGCTGCTTGATAAATATAGCCACCATTTCTTCAGCTGCAACTTGTAGATCATTCTCCGTGACTTATCAGCAACTGATTCTCATCTTTGGAATTTTTTTTATTCGTGATAAAAGATAAACATTCAGGAAACTATTATGATTTTTAGCCTCTAAAAATAGAGAGTTTTATAAAGATAGCAATGTTTGTTTATGAAACCGCTGAAGAAACTGGGGAATCTTTGATCTAAAAATTTGATTTAACATTGTGCTTTAAATCCGCTGTGCTTTCTTATTGGTAATAATCTATTTCAGAAAATAAACAGAAGTAATTCACAAGATTCCTACATTGTCATCAATCTATCCTGCTTTTGACAATTTCTCTAGAAATTTATAATAATATCGTTCGACCGTATCGCTTTTTTATATCTAGTTCGTTCATATCTATTTATCTGTCAATCTATGTAAGATAGATTTATCTAAATTAACATCTATCTATCTATCTATCTATCTATCTATCTATCTATCCTAGTCCTTTTATATCTATCTATCTATCTATCTATCTATCTATCTATCTATCTATCTATCTATCTAGTCCTTTTATATCTATCTATCTATCTATCTATCTATCTATCTATCTTTCTATCTATCTATCTATCTATCCTATCCTAGTATCTATCTATCTATCTATCTATCTATCTATCTATCTATCTATCTATCTATCCTATCTATCTATCTATCCTAATCATTTATATCTATCTATCTATCTATCTATCTATCTATCTATCTATCTATCTATCCTAGTCCTTTTATATCTATCTATCTATCTATCTATCTATCTATCTATCCTAGTCCTTTTATATCTATCTATCTATCTATCTATCTATCTATCTATCCTAGTCCTTTTATATCTATCTATCTATCTATCTATCTATCTATCTATCTATCTATCTATCTATCTATCTATCCTAGTCCTTTTATATCTATCTATCTATCTATCTATCTATCCTAGTCCTTTTATATCTATCTATCTATCTATCTATCTATCTATCTATCTATCTATCTATCTATCTATCTATCTATCCTAGTCCTTTTATATCTATCTATCTATCTATCTATCTATCCTAGTCCTTTTATATCTATCTATCTATCTATCTATCTATGAATCTATCTATCTATCTATCTATCTATCTATCCTATCTAGCTATCTATCTATCTATCTATCTATCTATCTATCTATCTATCTATCTATCTATCTATCTATCTATCTATCTAGCTAGCTAGCTAGCTAAATATGACTATTTGATGAATATTAATATTAATATACTCTGATCTATCTATCTATCTATCTATCTATCTATCCTAGTCCTTTTATATCTATCTATCTATCTATCCTAGTCCTTTTATATCTATCTATCTATCTATCCTAGTCCTTTTATATCTATCTATCTATCTATCCTAGTCCTTTTATATCTATCTATCTATCTATCTATCTATCTATCTATCTATCTATCTATCTATCTATCTATCTATCCTAGTCCTTTTATATCTATCTATCTATCTATCTATCTATCTATCTATCTATCTATCTATCTATCTATCTCAGTCTGTTCATATCTATCTATCTATCTATCTATCCTAGTCCTTTTATATCTATCTATCTATCTATCTATCTATCTATCTATCTATCTATCTATCTATCTATCTATCTATCTATCTATGTAACAAAGGAGGAGATCAAAAGCTACAAAAGCAACGTATCAAATTATACTTGATGTCCTTTGAATTTTATTCTGGCTTTGGGGACATTTCCTCCTTTTCTTCCAACCAATTCCTCTGCAACATGATAGTGTTTTGAAATGACTCTACGCTTCGTTCTTTCATTCTTGGAAGGGTGTCGTATCATATTTGTCCCAGGGGATATTCCCATATGCTGATTCTCTATTCTTTTTATCTTGCATACACATTAAATAAACAAA